>SJYX01016205.1:0-150671 GCA_006410675.1 Oreotragus oreotragus
AGGCCGGGGTCAGACACCAGACACAGGTCAGCACAGGTGAAAACATCATGTGTGAGATGACATGAGCCCAAGAGTCCAGCCTGGAAAGACCTTGGAGAGTAATGTCAGATTGTTCCTGGCGTGAACACAAGGCCTGGGAATAAGGCTGGCCTCCCTTTGAAGACAGCCTCTGAGAAAGAGGTGTTTCTAGGGCCCAGGCTCCCCTGGTGCCTGAATCTGAAAGGTCCTGTAGGAAGTTGCCAGAGACCACCTGACTCTTTACAAAGGCCTTTCAGAGCCCCGAAATGAGATTCAAGGAAGAGGAGACTATATGAACACCAATATATGATCTCCCTAGAAAACAAATTACAAAGTGGCCACTTAGCAGACCTAATCTAGTCAGCAAATGGAATTATTAGGCCTACAGTGACTATCTTTTAAACATATATTTATTTATTTTTGGCTGTCCTGGGTCTTCATTGGTATGCACAGGCTTTCTCTAATTGCAGCAAGCAGGGGCTGCTCTCTAGTTGTGGTGCAAGGGCTTTTCGTTGCTGTGGTCTCTCTTGTTACAGAGTACAGGCTCTAGGCATGTGGGCTCAGTAGTTGTGGCTCTCAGGCTCTAGAGTCCAGACTCAGGTAGTTGTGATTCAGGGGTCAGTTGCTCTGCAGCATGTGGGATCTTCCTGGACTAGGGATTGAACTTGTGTCCTCTGCATTGGTAGGCAGATTCTTTACTACTGGCCCACCAGGGAAGTCCCCTACAATGACATTTTTAAAGGAACATTCATTATCAAGCAACATTTACGAATCAAGAACTTTTTGCCTGAAAAATCTCAATTTTTTTGGTGAAAATCAAAATATCTGGCCATCCATGGCTATAGTCCGATGATGTCTGACTGCTTGTACCATTCATTTTGGGCCTTTCCTTTCTCTGCTGTATCTCACATATGACCCACTTCACTCATTTATAGCATATTGCTGGCTCCTAAAGATATTTCAGTTCATTGTTTCCATTGTAAATTAATTGTAAAACCACAATTTTATGAAAGATAAAATCTTCTTGTTCAGTAAATTAGTGTAGCATAGTGCTCTTCAAATTGTTTTGGTATAGTGTCAATATTTTCTGTTACTGTGCAAGTTCGTTGCAAACTGATACAGCCTTATTTTACGTGACTATTATGAAGCTTACATATGACACTTCACTGAAGTTCAGCCACACCTGGACTAATACATTTTCATTACCTAAGTGTTGTTGTACAGCCAGATTGCTAGAATGGTAACTAAATGCTAACTTGTGGTTTCTGTAGGTCTTGTTGCTGACTTGTAGACAATAATGACCCCATGGCAGTACCCAAATCATGTTTGCAGAGCAGTGCAATAGTAAATTTGTTTCCTTTTATTCTTTGAGGAGTATGGTTTCAAATCTAAGGAAAGGCAATGAGGAGGCCCTGAGTTTAGTGTTTCATTTAGCATTTCTCCTTCAGAGTCCTTAATGTGGACAAAAGGTTAAGCGCATGCTCAGTTGTTCAGTTATGTCTGACTCATTGCAACCCCATGGTCTGTAGCCTGTCAGGCTTCTCTGTCCATGGGATTTCCCAGGCAAGAATACTGGAGTAGAGAGGCCATTTCCTTCTCCAGGGGATCTTCTTAACCGAGGGATCGAACCCTGGTCTTTTGTATCTCCTGTGTTGGCAGGCAGATTCTTTTACCACTGAGCCACCTGCGAAGCCCCACACAAAAGATTATATTACTCTCTTATATTTAGGGTTCTCGAATCACTGTGGGGAAAATATCTCTAAACTTCTGTAAATACACAATCAACTAAAGCAAAAAACTGGTTTGCTGCAGGGAGGCAGGTTAGATTCTGTTGTTGTGAGATCCTTGGGTTCTGAGATGTAGTATGAGAAGAATTCACCCACTGAACTATGGAAGAGAGTCTTCATGTCACAGTAGGGCAAAATAGTGAAAGAAGGAGGCAAACTGGGTTCTGGTCTCCTGTAAGTGTAGTTTGTTTGGGGCCTGTTAGCTTCCATGGCTATACAATGTGGTGCTGATGTGCTCAGTCGTGGCTGACTCCTTGCGACCTCATGGACTGTAGCCCGCCAGGTTTCTCTGTCCATTGAATTTTCCAGACAAGAATACTGGAGTGGGTTGCCATTTCCTTCTCCAATACAGTGTGGAGGTTGGACTAAATTATCTCAGAGATCTGCTTGAGGTGTACAATTCTCAGCTTATGATCTTTGCCTAGCTTCCCTGATAGCTCAGTTGGGTAAGAATCCACTTGCAATGCAGGAGACCCCGGTTCGATTCCTAGGTCAGGAAGATCCTCTGGAGAAGGGAAAGGCTACCCACTCCAGTATTCTGGCCTGGAGAATTCCATGGATTGTGTAGTCCATGGGATCACAAACAGTTGGACACGACTGGGCGACTTTCACTTTCATGATCTTTTCCTAAGGAAAGTTCTCTACCTAAAGTGGGTTAACAGGGCACAGAACAGGGATTTTTTTTTTTTTTTTGAGTATTCATTTTATAGCTGAGGCCACTTTGGCTCAGAGATGCTGATGAGTTCTCCCAAGGTCCCATGGCAAGTGGGTTGCAGGGTAGGGATGAGAATCCAACTCTGCTACCTGCTGTGGAGGCTCTTCCTCTGCTATATCCTGATAAATGGATGGTCTTGACATAGGAAGGTTTTTAATGATCTCCTCTGGTGGAAAAAAGCCAAATGCTTCGATATAGAGGTGTTGATTTCTTACAAAAGGTGTAATTTGGTTTCTGGGAGAATATATTGGCTTGGTCCTAAAGTATGTTCGAGTTCTTCCATAAGATGATGCTGCTGCTGCTGCTAAGTCACTTCAGTTGTGTCTGACTCTGTGCAACCCCATAGACAGCAGCCCACCAGGATCTCCTGTCCCTGGGATTCTCCAGGCAAGAACACTGGAGTGGGTTGCCATTTCCTTCTCCAATGCATGAAAGTGAAAAATGTAAGTGAAGTCGCTCAGTCGTATCCAACTCTTTGTGACCCCATGGACTGCAGCCTACCAGGCTCCTCCATCCGTGGGATATTCCAGGCAAGAGTACTGGAGTGGGGTGCCATTGCCTTCTCCATAAGATGGTACAGGGACACCCAAATGAACTTTTTGATTGACCCAGTATATTGTTTAAATGTAGTTCATTTAAGTTCAGCCACTCAGTCGTGTCTGACTCTTTGTGACCCCATGAATCACAGCACGCCAGGCCTCCCTGTCCATCACCAACTCCTGGAGTTCACTCAGACTCACCTCCATCGAGTCAGTGATACCATCCAGCCATCTCATCCTCAGTTGTCCCCTTCTCCTCCTGCCCCTCAAGGTACCATAATTCAGTTTCTTTAGTCTCAAGGAAATTTAGGAATAGTCAGTTTGTATAAATAATTTATTGGGATATGTCACTCAGAACAGAACTCCTTTAAGAGATTTTATAATCAACTGTAGTCCATTATAGTAGTATCATTTGAAGATCGGGAAACATTACACACTCAGATAATCAGAGATGAGGGCATTTTTGAGTTACAGACATGGACATACAAGCATGGAAAAACAGAGATTATAGCTTCAATGTTATAATTTTAGCCATGGCTCAAGTAAATATCAAAAAGTGTTCTCTAGAGGGTATGATTTGAAGAAGCTAATAGACAAACAAAGACTGGAAAACCAGTTTCTCTGTTGTCTCTCACTCAGTGGAGCCTAGATCTCTGTGAACCTATTTCAAGAGGTCACCAGATGGTCAGATCCTGAAACCAAATTCTCCACCATTTCTGCCAACAATGGGAATAACTTATCAGCTATAAGTGAACAAAAACAAAGCAACCACAAAATTACTTCAGAGGAAAATTTTAAAATTAAAATTAGAAAATCATAGAAATCCGCTTGGTTTCCATGAGGCTTTGGAATCACCTAGAAGAAACAAGACACTCCTGGGCTTTAATTGAGAATGTGGCACTTTTCTGTCTTGGGAGTTTACCTGGCTCTGACAAGGGAGTCCATGGGCATATCCATGTGACCTCCAAAACAGTTAAAAGATATTTTTAAACTGAGAAAATCATGACACTCTTAAAGATATGAAATGTACATGTATTCAAAGAATCTCTTTAACTCCTGAGGGGATTGGCAGATGGTATAACAAAAGGCAACCTGAAGAACAGACATTTAAGTTTTGAAGCAGAGTCTTTTAAATGTGTAATTGGAGGCACGATTGGTTTTATTACAATATGAGAAGGAAGACAAATGGATCTCCCCTGGACAAGGCATTCAGTATGGCTCTCAGTGACCACCAATTTACAGAGGGATGTGAACCAGTTCAAAGATAATCCAAGCCTAGGCTCAGATAAGCTGAAGTGGTGTCCCAGAGACAGGGCTGTGTTTCCATTAAAACATTCTTTTTCTCTCCATGCCCCCTGTTTGTTTATTTATTTATTTTTACTAGACTGTTACAGTGAAATAGAGTTCCCTATAAAAAGAGATTCCTATCACAACCATTTCTAGGCCAGTCCTGGTCAGGGCCAATTGGCTACTGATGACATCACAAAGCCTGAGCTGTCACAAAGGCAGCTCCCTGAGCAATAAGAGACCTGAGCAAGGGGACACAGCCAGCAGAGAGAGACTGGCATCTCAGGAGGCCCCAGCCAGCGGGATCATCAGTCTGGGCTGATAGAGGCAGCATCCAGCCGACACCATGTCTCGGAGAAGACACCTCCAGAACTGCCATCGCAGTAAGAGACACTCCCTCTCCCGTTCTACCAGGGCCGAGCTGCAGTTCCCTGTGAGCCGCGTGGACCGCTTCCTGCGAGAGGGTCAGTTCGCCAGCTGCCTGGACTCAGCGACACCCGTGTTCCTGACCGCAGTCCTTGAGTACCTGACGGCCAACATCCTGGACCTGGCGGGGCAAGAGGCCGGCGCCAACCACAGGGTACGAATCAGCCCAGAGCACCTGCAGATGGCGCTGATCAACAATGAGAATCTCTGCCGCCTCTTCCAGCCCAGTGCCTTCTCTCAGCCCGCAGCTTCACCACCTGCTCCCGAGAAGAAGGAGGGATGCCCAGGCCCCTGAGTCCAGCCACCCCTCACCAGCAGCTTCATCTCGCCCCAAACTGCCCACAGATGAGGGAGGCCTGGTCTTCTGCCCTTAGCACTGCTATTAAAGCGTTCACGGCTGTGCTTATAACTGCTTGCTTTCTGTCATTTGTCCTTGAGGCGTCTGGGCGACATGGGGTGGCAGGGGGGTCCTCTCATGAGGGATGGAGGGGTGGAGTGGGTGGTCAGGGAGGGATGCTGGAATCCTGAAATCGGGGAGTGGTTTCCGATGGTGACAGTCTTGTGTGTGGTCCTGGGGGGCGTCGCTGGCTGAGGTTGCGGGGCAGGGCTTCCTCACTGGCTCTGAAGGAGTCCAGACCAGGGAGGTTGGGAGGCTGGCGCGGAGAGGGCCTGTTGAATTCCCAGAAGGATGGTGGTAATGGGGGAGGGGCTGAAAACCGTGAGGGAAGAGCCTAAGGCTTTATTCCTGATGCTGCTGCTAAGTCGCTTCAGTCGTGTCTGACTCTGTGTGACCCCATAGACGGCAGCCCACCAGGCTCCCCCATCCCTGGGATTCTCCAGGCAAGAACACTGGAGTGGGGTGCCATTGCCTTCTCCAATACATGAAAGTGAAAAGTGAAAGTGAAGTCGCTCAGTCATGTCTGACTCTTAGCGACCCCATGGACTGCAGCCCACCAGGCTCCCCCATCCCTGGGATTCTCCAGGCAAGAACACTGGAGTGAGTTGCCATTTCCTTCTCCATATTCCTGATGGGGAACATCTAAAAGTGGGAGGTGAAGCCAACGGGGGGTGATTGAAGAGGATGGCAGAGCAGTCAGTGTGAACTTAATGGGGCAGGACTTTTACATGAAGATTGAAGAGTGATGGGGAAACCATAAAGAAATACACATAAGAGAAATTGTGGCCATGTTGAGTTCATGTATTATTTACTTTACCATCTCATTCCAAAAAAGAGACTTGAGACAGGGCTTATTAGGCAGTGCTGTGACACACTCTGTGGACATTCATCAGATGGCAAAGGGCCCCCCTCTGCTGCCTCCTGGCCTGTCATGCAGGACTGGTCAGCGGCTGCCCAGCCGGCTTTAAGAGAGGGGTCAGTGGACCTGGGTTTGCCATCCCAGTTCACCACTTTCTGGCTGTGTGATCTTGGACATCCATTTGTCTCCTGTGATGAGCAGCTTCCTCGTTTGTAAAACAGGGATAAACAGATTTCCTCCATCTTGGAGTTTTCCCAGAGATGAAGTCACCATGTGCCTATAAACTGTGACTTAACACAGAGCCTGGCACAGGCCACACCCTTAACAGATGGCTGCCTGTGTCTCCCTCCCCAGCTGCTTAGACAGGTCCCCCAAGGGCTGGCCAGGCCTGGTTCTCATGTGATTGCTGGATGCTTGGGCCTCTGGCTGTGAGAACCCTGGCCTGGCCTGCTGCACTTTGTGGGGGTAGAGTGCTGTGCAGAGGAGGAAGCCAGGGCTACATCCGGGAACCACACAGTCCTCACCTTGGTTCCCTCTCTGCTCCCCTCTGTCTACTGACACCTTCTATCTCCCTCCTTCCTCCACTGATGGAAGCTTGGCACTGGCTTAGCCTTTGCCAGCTTCTCAGGAGTGTCTGAGAGTAGCTGTGTCTGGTGTGCATAGAGCTTGGAGAAGTACAGTGACAGTGAAGTCACTCAGTCGTGTCCGACTCTTTGCGACCCCATAGACTGTAGCCTACCAGGCTCCTCCGTCCATGGGATTCTCCAGGCAAGAGTGCTGGAGTGGGTTGCCATTTCCTTCTCCAGGGGATCTTCCCAACCCAGGGCTTGAACCCGGGTCTCCTACATTGTAGACAGACGCTTTACCATCTGAGCCGGCAGGGAAGTCCACAAGCTCCTTAGACACTGCTAAGTCTGGTCTTGGACTGTATTTTCTACCACATTCAGCCAAGATGAATTCATGTGATAAGGTGCACACAGCTCATCAAGAAATGGCTAGAAAAAGGTGAAACTGTTTTCATATTCCCATCAGTAAAAAGCTCTGTAACACAACAAGCACTGTACTTAAAGTTTTCACTCAGTCGAAAACTAATACACAATTTTGATGCTGTATAAAAATTAACCTGGAACGTAATTATTGATTCAGTTTTCTTTTTATTCTGAAAAAATTAAAAGGAAAAAAAATCACTGCTTTTCCTTAATTAAGCAGATACTTTGTGCCTTTTAATGTCTAGGGTCTTAGAAAAAGAACAGATGCACCTAATGTGTAAACACAAACAGTAAGTTACAAGTTGCCCCTTATTACTAAAGGCAAGAATCAGCATCAATACTCAAAAACAGTGTTTTAGAAAGAGTGTAACCTACTTTTCCTGTCCCAGGCTAACTGGGCTGTGTCTGGTGCTTCTTTGTCTGCACTTGGCCACCCACAGCCTGTCTTCTAATTAAACCAATGCTCTAGCAGCAGAACAAGCAAACAAGTTGCCTCCCATCTGTGTACAGCTCTTCAGGACACATTTGCCTTGGTCAGAAGGTGGAAGTTCTTGGGAGAGGTGATTTTCTCTGCCTCTTCACAAGAAGAACATGGACACTTGGCTGGATGCAACTCCATGAAGTGTAACTGTGTGTGTACACCTCAAGCTCTACCAGGGCTGTTTAATCCAAGAAACATTTCTTGACAACTGGTGCTCATTCAGCCAAATATTTACAGATGCCTCACTGTCAAGATGTTCACCACACAGATTTGTGGATCATTACAAGAGCCCTGAAACCTTCCTGGCCTTAACCAAGCCCCTCTCACTCTCTTATTTTTAATAGCTGGGTAATATTCCATTTTCTATATGTACCATGTCTTTATCTATTACTCTCAGTGGACATTCAGGTTGCTTCCATGACCTGGCTATTGTAAATAATGCAGCAATGAACATTGAGGTGCAGGTATCTTTTTTTTTTTTTTGGTAGCCCCAGATTATTTTTATTTATTTATTTATTTTTGCTTCTTTTTAAAAATGTATTTTTATTTTTTAATTTTAATTGGAGGCTAATTACTTTACAATTGAATTATGGTTTTCTCCAATTATATGCCCAACAGTAGGATTGCTGGATCATATGACAGTTCTGGTTTTAGTTTTAAAGAAGCTCTATACTGTTCTCCATAATGATTGTACCAATTTACATTCTTACCAACAATGTGGGGGAGTTCCCTTTTCTTTACACCTTCCCTAGCATTTATTTCTTATAAATTCTTTGATAATGTCCATTTTGACCTTCTGACTGGTGTGAGGTGATACCTCATTGTAGTTTTGATTTGCATTTCTCTAATAATTAGTGGTGTTGAACATGTTTTCATGTGCTTTTTGGCTACCTATGTCTTCTTTGAACAAAGGTCTATTTAGATCTTCTGCCCACTTTGATTGGTTTTTGTTTGTTTTGAGAATGAACTACATGAACTGTTTGTATAGTTTAGAAATTAATCTCCTGTTGGTTGCTTCATTTGCAAATATTTCCCCTTATTATTTATGTTGTGTTTTTGTTTGGTTTATGGTTTCCTTTGCTGTGCAGAGCTTTGAAGTTAAATTAGATTCCACTTGTTAATTTTTGTTTTTATTTTCATTATTCTAGGGGGTGAATTGAAAAATATTGCTTCAACTTATATCAGTGTCCTGCCTACTTTCCTCTAAGAGTTTTATAATCAGCCTTATATTTAGGTCTCGAATCCACTTTGAGTTTAATTTTGTGTATTAGAGAGTATTCTAATTTTATTCTCTTACATGTAGATGTCTACTTTCTCAGCACCACTTAATAAAGAGACTATCTCTTCTCCATTGTGTATTCTTGCCTCCTTTGTCATAGATTAATTGACTAGAGGTGGATCTACTTTCTCAGCACCACTGAATAAAGAGACTATCTCTTCTCCATTGTGTATTCTTGCCTCCTTTGTCATAGATTAATTGACTAGAGGTGGAAATCTTCATGCTTTAATTTTCCAGTATCCACAGGCTTCCCTGGTTCTTGAGTTAGACAGGCCCTGCAGTCATGTGGCTATGACTCTTTAGAATGGGCCTTTGTGGTGCCAAATTAGAATTTTTAAATGGGGGACCATGTAGTAACCTCTAATACATTCTTTCCTAGAGCATAAATTGCAGAGTGAAAACTCACAGTTTAATTTGGGGAACAGATGTGTTTGCTAGTCCTACACAGGTGTTTTTTTAAAGAAAATTATCTGCTAGCATTTGAAACCTAATGACTTTTTACGTGAATAAAGGTGTTGGCAGAGGGACCATTGGTGGAGATGCTATAAGCTAATTGAGAATCTAGCGGGAGCTGCATAGGTGCTTGAAGCAGGCAGCCTATGTAAGGCCTCACCAGGAAGCTCCTGAGTGGAAGATGCAACCTGTCTAGGGGAGAGCCGTCCGAGGATGGCACATGCATAGAAGGTACAACCATTCTGGAGGCTGATGGATTAGAAAGTGAATGGAAAGATGAAGAAACCTGCCAAGAGGAACATTTGGCAGGAGTTGCACAAGTGAAGGAATATCCATTCTGTGGTAAGACCTGGAAGGATATGCATGAGTGGAGGGAGCACCTAACCTACAGAAGACTTCTAAACTGTGCAGGCATCAGGGCAAAGCAGCATGATGATGTAGTCAACACAAAGTGTAGTAGTGGTGGATGTAGTTAACCTTGGGCTTCAGTAGTTGTGATACATGGGCTTAGTTGCCCTGTGGCACATGGAATCTTCCCAGACCAGGGATTGAACCTGTGTCTTCTGCATTGGCAGGTGGATTCTTAACCACTGGACCATCAGGAAAGCCCTTGCACGAGGTTCTTGAGTGGAGGGTGTAGATACCCTTCAGTAAGGTCCTCCAGGAAATGCCAGGGAGGAAGGACTATTCAGAGGAGTAAGACTCAGTAGGACACAAACAATGGCTGGAACATCAACCCAAGGGGAAGATGCAGAAGGAAGTGTGTGGAAAGGCATAGCACTTAGTCAATGGGAGGAGTGGACAGGAGGGTGCATGGGTGAAATAGCCCTCCTAGGCAAGGATCCTGTAAGATTGTGTAAGCCAAGGATTCAGACAGCCTGAGGGAAGTCAGCAAGAGAGGTGTAAGAGGGGAGAGTACGGAGAAGCTGGGGGCTCTGATAGGGAATGTGTGGTCTGTAGGGCCATGGAGCTCAGGGGTGTTCTCAGAAGGAGGTTCCTGAGTAACAGGCTGTAATAACTTAATAACTATTTTTTATATTTTTCCAATTGCTGATCGACATCTTGGGATCCTTAGGCTGTGCCAGTGGCCCAAGGTAGTTGACTTCTCACCTCCCCAGGGTTTTTGTGAGCATGAAAGAATCTTATTACAAGTCTTCAACCGCAAGCTGCAGCCTGTTTCACTTCCTGCCCAGTAGGAGTGTCCCCCTCCAGGTACTTCTCACTTTTGAAGTGATAACAGTCCCAGGTCCTCTCTTACTCTCTCTCAACTTCTCCCTGAACATGACATTGTGTGGCGTTGGGCCTCCTGTTCACTGGGGAACTCTGAGTACAAGTCTCTCTCTTTCAAAAGGCAGTTGTCTCCATGTCCGTTCCCTTACCAAAATGTGATCAAAACAAACCTTGAGTATATTTTAAAACAGATGATACAGTGAGCAGGTTGATCTGGTGGCAGGGGTAACATGGTATCTGGGTTTACTAACTGAATTCATCAGACAGCAGATACTGTGTGGGAAGGCACTGCTGGCTGTTGGCCAGCTTGTGCTTCAGTGGCTTTGTGTTGCATTGTGTTGTATCTCTGTGGTTCTCCAGTTTGTGTTGTAGCAGAGCTCAGAAATCTGAGTCGTCCCCGAGCAGCTCCCTAGCTCAGGATGCTGTGGTCTGGGCAGAGTGGTCTTCAGTTGGCTCCTCAACTCTCTTTTCTTAGTTTATTTTTTATTGAAGTAGAAGGCGAAGAAGAACTAAAGAGCCTCCTCATGAAAGTGAAAGAAGAGAATGAACAAGTTGGCTTAAAGCTCAACATTCAGAAAACGAAGATCATGGCATCCAGTCCCATCACTTCACGGGAAATAGATGGGGAAACAGTGGAAACAGTGACAGACTTTATTTTTGGGGGCTCCAGAATCACTGCAAATGGTGACTGCAGCCATGAAATTAAAAGACTCTTACTCCTTGGAAGAAAAGCTATGACCAACCTAGACAGCATATTGAAAAGCAGAGACATTACTTTGCCAATAAAGGTCTATCTAGTCAATGCTATGGTTTTTCCATTAGTCATGTATGGGTGTGAAAGTTGGATTATAAAGAAGGCTGAGTGCTGAGGAATTGATGCTTTTGAACTGTGGTGTTGGAGAAGACTCTTGAGAGTCCTTTGGACAGCAAGGAGATCCAACCAGTCCATTCTAAAGGAGATCAGTCCTGGGTGTGCATTGGAATGACTGATGTTGAAGCTGAAACTCCATTTCTTTGGCCACCTGAAGCGAAGAACTGACTCATTTGAAAAGACCGTGATGCAGGCAGAGATTGAAGGCAGGAGGAGAAGGGGACGACAGAGGATAAGATGGTCGGATGGCATCACGGATTCAATGGACATGAGTCTGAGTAAACTCTGGGATTTGGCAATGGACAGGGAGGCTTGGTGTGCTGCAGTCCATGGGGTTGTGAAGAGTCGGACATGACTGAAATGAGAGTGGTTTTACAATGTTGTGTTAATTTCGGCTGTACAACAGAGTGTTTCAGTTAGACCCAGAGAAACATTCTTTTTTATATATTCTTTTTCATTATAGTTTATCATAGGATAGTGAATATAGTTCCCTATGCTGAACAATAGGACCTTATTGCTATCCATTCTCTAAGTAGTAATTTGCATCTGCTAATCCCACCTTCCTAATTCATCCATTCCCCATGCCCTACTCCTCCAGTCTGTTCTATGTCTGGGAGTCTGTTTTTGTTTCATAGATAAGTTCATTTGTGTTATACTTTGTCCCTGGACTTTGTGGGCGCTAAAAGTTTGTATACTTAGAGACCTTCAGCACAGTGTTGAATGAACAAAATGGAAGACTAAGGAGCATTTTGGTCCTGGTACCTCTGAGAGCTCTTGCTGATGTTCTCAATTTAATTAATATTTGTGAAGTACCACAAGAACACTCTGGAGTCCTCTCAGTGCCACGGTGGCTCAGCATTCTGAAAGCCTGATTTGAGGAACACAGCATAGGAATCAATCAGGCAGTGTCAGAATTGCCCTCTTGCAGGTGGACCCCAACCCATGGAGGTCAGCTGGGATGCCTTAGAAAGGGAGGTAGAACCAAGCCACTGCTGCAGGTATTTCTGGTAAACACCCAACTTGTAGAAACTGTCAGGAGTGAACAAGAAATTGAAATAGAGAGTTGAAGTTTTGTAAGGGTAGAAATGGGCTTCTCCGGTGGCTCAGATGGTAAAGATTCTGCCTGCAATGCAGGAAACCCGGGTTTGATCCCTGGCTCAGGAAGATCCCCTGGAGAAGGAAATGGCAACCCATGCCAGTATTCTTGCCTGGAGAATTTCATGAACAGAGGAGCTAGAAATACAAACCATCTTAAAGGACTTTGTATAGCGCCTTCAGGAAAGGGGCACATACTGGCTTAGTAAGAGTCTTTACTACAGGCCCCACACTCTGGCTCATGGTCTAAGAAATGAGGCAGTCAGTGGGAATAACTAGAGGTCCTCAGGTTCTCTGAGATAAGTTTTGACATCAAGTTGGACTCCTCCCTGTCCTCTCTAGCTAGATGCGCATCTGTACTCAGCACACCTGTCAAATAGATAAAAGTGCCACTGGTCAGCCAGATCAGATGAGCTCCTAGAAAATGACTGTGTGAAATGAACCTCTGCTATTACTACAGTGGACTTTTATGGCCTGAGAATGGGCTTCCCCTACCATAGCCACAATCCCTGATGACCAATGATAAATGGCAAACAGCAGAAGAAGGCAAAGCATTATTACACAAAATTGGCATGGTTGGGTGGCTTTATTACTTTGTTGAAAACTCTGACCCTGAAGATCATAAAGCCATTTCAAACCCAGAGTCTCCCCTCCTTGACCCACAATCCAAAGAATTTATCCCCCCTTGGAAAACTGCCTTTCTTTCTTTCATGGTTCAGCCCACACAGTTCAGGAAGCCCTGGAGGGAATAGCTGTCCCAGTTGACTTGAGAGCAACTAACCTACCAACAAGCAAGTTTTAGTTGATCAGAGCCAGGACAGCTTGACCCGCTATGCCATTTTTTCCTCTGGGCAACCTCCTCTGCTTCTTGAGCGTCTCCCTCAGGGACCCCCATCTGAATCTCTCTTTGGGTATCAG
This sequence comes from Oreotragus oreotragus, assembly GCA_006410675.1. Lineage (NCBI taxonomy): Eukaryota > Metazoa > Chordata > Mammalia > Artiodactyla > Bovidae > Oreotragus > Oreotragus oreotragus. The sequence continues at coordinate 13,345 of SJYX01016205.1, forward strand.
TGGATAATGGTAGTTCACTAAGATCTCATAGCTGGATGGCCAGTTCAAAAACTGAAACTCCAAAAAGGAAGCATTACTTTTCTTTTTGATGAAAAATTACTTTATTGAAGTACAGTTGATTTCCACTGTTGTGCTAATTTCTGCTGTACAGCAGAGTGATTCAGTTATATACATACATACATTAATTCTCATATTCTCTCCATTATGGTTTATCACAGGATATTGAATATAGTTCCCTGTGCTATACAGTAGGATATTATTGTTTATCCATCCTATATATAATAGTTCACATATGCTAATCCCAAAGTCCCACTCCATCCTTCTCCCACACCTCTTCCCTCCTTGGCAACCACAAGTCTGTTTTCTGTTTGTGAGTCTGTTTTTCAGATAGGTTCACTTGTGTTATATTTCAGATTCCACATATAAGTGGTATCATACAGTATTTGTCTTTCTCTTTATGAATTATTTAACTTAGTCTAATCTTCTCAAAGTCCATCCATGTTATTCCCGTTGGTATTATTTCATTCTTTTTATGGCTGAGTAATATTCCATCGTATATATGTATCACATCTTCCTTATCCATTCATCTGTTGAGGGACATTTAGATTGTCTCCATGTCTAAATGCTGTGAACCTTGGGGTGAATGTATCTTTTTGAATTGTAATTTTGTTCTGTTATATATGCCCAGGAGTGGGATTGCTGGATCATATGGTAACTCTAGATTCTTGGGGAACCTCCATTCTGTTTTCTATAGTGGCTGCACCAATTTACATGCCTACCAACAGTGTAGGAGGGTTTCCTTTCCTAGGAAAGGGGGCATTTTCTTTTCTTCTTTTTATTTTTTCCTTTTTGGGCTGTGCTGCATGGCTTATGAGATCTTAGTTCCATGACCAGAGATTGAACCCAGGCCTACGGCAGTGAAAGCACTGAGTCTTAACCACTGGACCACCAGGGAATTCTCAAGGAGGCATTTCTTAATTTAGGACCTTTTCCTAATTCATAGTCAGCTTCTGCAGAGAAACCTCGAGCCTCCCAAGTATCATCCCCAGACAATCCTATCTATTAGTAATGTCCCTCATGAAAAAAATTTGGGCCAATCCATCTATAAAATGCAACAATTAAAAAAACCTGCTAGATATCTTAAGAACTCACACAGGAGTGAGTTCCCTTTGTTGGATGGATAGAGGAGGCCCCACTCAACCAGAGGGAGACACCATCAGTTCCTAGTTCTAGGCCCCCTTGGACCCCACGCCCTGCTCTCACCTCACCTTCTGCAGTAGCAGTCACCTAAGTACCTCCCCTAGAATGATGGCAACTTTCTGGAGCTTGTCCCACTGCCTAGAGGTTGTCACACATAAACTGCTCTGAGGGACCACTGGATCCCACAAAATAACCAACCTTCCTGGCCCTTTTTGATACTGGGGCATAGGTCATAGTTATTCCTCCCATTTCAAAAACTAAGGTGACTCAGTTAAAATCGAGGGCATATCAAATGCGGGGCACATAGGTCCCACTTGATGTTATGATCAGGTCTATCATATTAACTACATTTCCAGTGCTAGTCATGGGTATGGACACCATTATGGGAAGTCTCTTAAAGTGGAACAAGGGAAAATCGGCAGTACTTCCTTTGGACTTGATTGGTGGGAGCCTGTGGACTTTCCACTTCATTAAGATTATCAGTATGTCTCAGGACAAGCTACAACAAGGTCTGGCTGAAGATAGGCTGCTGTTACTTCAGGTCTTTTTAAGGCTGACACTGTGGTTCCTATCATCTGCCCTGTTAATAGCCCTATCTGGCCAGAGTTAATGGCAGACAAATTAAGATGTATGACTCCTCATTCTAGATGACCTACATCTCAATGCAGTTGTTCTGTTCATCAAGGCACCTTTTTTTTTTTTTTTAATCATTGTTGCAGTTATGAATGACATGAAGACTACACATAGTGATCCCTTCACAGGGCAGACAGGAAGACCAGTTGGAGTGGGCATTGTGAAGGGGGCAAAGAAGAACCTTTCTCCCTCAGTGTAGTGGAGCAACGACATGATATGAACAGGGCCAGGAGGATGACTGGCCATCCGTCAGTGCATTGGTTTATCCTGGCAGTGAATATGAATGAGGGGACGTGCCCCATGAGTGCAGTGGGGTAAGAAAGCAAGCAATATGTATGAACAGGACAAAGAGGAGTTGTTGTGTGCAATCAGTGCCCTGGGGCACGTTGGTAGATGTGATTGGGAGAAATGGAGCTTGTACAATCAGTGTACCGGTTTTGTAGTTAGAGGATGTGAACAGAGCAGAGAAAGGAGCTGTGTGTTGCAAGGGAGAGGGAATGTGAACAAGGCCAAGAGGAGGTACCCCCTCCCAGGAGTAGAATGCCATAACTAGACACAGGATATAGATGGGGAGAGAGCAGGCCCGTGCTTTCAGTCCCAGTGGATGAACTAGGAAGGAACACATGACCAGGCCAACGAGGAGGACCCCCTGCACCGTCAGGGCATTAATGGGGCAGGTTGTGAATGAGGCAAAAAGAAATTGAACAGGGGATATGAGCAAGGCAGTGAAGATGGGTCTCTCATATCCCTGCAGTGGTGCACTTGGCTGAGGATGTAAAAAGGGCAAAGGAAAAGGGGCTCCCATCGTCAGTTCATTGGAGCAACTGGACAGAGGCTACACATGCAGTCAGTAGGAGTAGTACTGTCCCGTAAATGCAATGGGTCTCCAGTCCAGGCATGTGTGTGAGTAGGATAGAGGGGAGAAGCCCCACCCCAGATGCACTGGTGAAGTGAAACTGCAGAGAGGTGCTTCCCTGATCATTTGATGAACTGCACCTGGGCAGGAGGAGAGATGATCGGGCCAGTCAGTAAGACCCCTGTACTGTCAATGCAATGGAGTAACTGCAGGGGATGTGGACAGGCAAGGAGGAAGAACCCTGCTCTGTCAGAGCAATGAGATGATGGGGAATGGAGGAGGGTCCGCAATTAGTGAAGTGATGTCACTTGAGAAGCTTTCTGAAAGGGGCAGAGATGAGAAGCCCCAAATATGGGCACAGCAACGGGGACATGTGCACCATCAGTTCCTGGATGGAAGAGGTGTACAGGAAGTGAGACCCATGCTAATACCAGCAGTATGGGGGTGACTCTGAACAGGGAATGTGACCATGGCAAAGAAAACAGGCCAAGCATCATCTGTTTGGTGTAAATGATGAAGCATGTGATGGGCACATGGAAAATGAAGCTCCCTCTCCCATCAGTACTGAATACTCTGCAGGGTGTGCTAACGGGGTCATGGGGAAGAACTCTGAATCACTGTGTCAGTGTGATGGTGTAAATGGACAGGATATGGGATTGGGGCAAAGCGAATAGGGCCTGCAGCTACAGAGGATGATGCAAGTTTATAGGCAATGTGAGAAAGACCCAGCATTTCTCACAAGAGGGAAGTGGGAACAGGGCCCAGTGAGCTGGGCATAGAGGATGAGCCCCAACCCATAACCAGTGGTGTGACTTGGCCAAGAATATTAATGAGGCAGTAGAGGAACCCCTACCCACTGTGGAGGGTTAGCTGGACCGGGGATGTGACCTGAGGATGTGATACATTTCGGCTGCATCATTACAGTGATGTCACTGAGCAGAGTATTCACATGGAGCAAAGAAAGAGCCCTGCCCCATCCATGTGCTGCTGTAACTCACCAGAGTTTTCTGTGTAAAGAACAGTAGCCCTGTATACCGTAACTGTAATAGCGTCAGTGGACAGAGGAAGTGAACAGGATAAAGAGGATCAGGAACCACCCGTGAGTACCATGAAGTACCTGGACAGGAATGTGAATATGGTAAATAGAAAGAGCCCCACACTCAGTGCAGTGGGACAACTGAACTACAAAAGTGAACAGGGAAAGAGAATGATCTCTGATCTGCTGATGCAGAGATGGGACACACGAGGGAGGTGAGAAGGGCAGAGAGGAGAAGAGGAGGTCCTCGCTTCCTCTGTGAGGATATGAACAGACCACACAGGAGAATCTTCATACCCTTAGTACCGAGGTGGAAGTTGGCAGGCTCTGAACAGAGCAAACCATCAGTGAACAGAGAGTTCACTGATGAAATGGGGGCAGGGCTGTGTGAACGAGGTCAGGAGGAGGAGCCCCGCAAACCTAGCACGCTGGTTCCACTGCACTGGCTGTAAGCGGGAGAAAACCAGCATATGCAGAGCAGCGTGTAGTGGTTCCTGGGCTGGTGATGTGAACAGGGTGGAGGAAAGCATGGCCAGTGTCACGGGGTGAGTGCCCAGTTGATCCCATTACGCAAAGAGCAATCCTCCCAGCATCGTCACCTTGGAGTGCTCAGACAGGGTGTAGGAACGGAGGAGGTGCGCCACACTTCAGTGTAACTGGCCAGGTGTGAACAGGTAAGAGGAGACCCCGGCATACAGGGAAAGGAGGCCAGGATAAGCATCCCCGCATCCTCTGTGCGACTGTATGAATGAATGAGCAAGGAGTGTGAAGAGAGCAAAGGGCGAGAGCCCCCACCCCCCAACTCAGGCCCTGGGCTTGGTCAGAGGGGAGACCAGGGCATGACCGGCACATCCAGACTGATCGCGATGGCAGGTCTAGACCTGGTGTGACCAGGGCACAGAGGATGGGGGTCCCTCAGTGCATGGGGGACCAGTCCTGGGTAGAACCCGCACAACCGCTGCTAACAGAGCAAAGGGCAAGAGCCCCCAGTGAGCAGAGAGTGTAAACAGAGCAAAGGGCAAGAGCCCCCAGTGAGCAGAGAGTGTGAACAGAGCAAAGGGCAAGAGCCCCCAGTGAGCAGAGCGTGTGAACAGAGCAAAGGGCAAGAGCCCCCTGCAGGCCCTGGGCTTGGTCAGAGGGGAGACCAGGGCATGACCGGCACTTCCAGACTGATCGCAATGGCGGGTCCAGACCTGGTGTGACCGGGGCACAGAGGATGGGGGTCCCTCAGTGCATGGGGGACCAGTCCTGGGTAGAACCCGCACAACCGCTGCCCTTAAGTATCACCCCGGGGCATGAGTGAGGTGCACGAGAGGAGGTGGACCACCAGGGCTGTGTGTAACTTCGGAGGGGAGGTGACAGTTCAAAGAGGAGGACCCGGAGGCATCAGTGCCGGGGTCTTACTTAACAGGGAACACTTACGGGGCAATAGGAGCCCCTCAATATCAGTAGCATGGGGAGACAGGGCCGGGTATGGAAGCAAGCAGCCAGGAGGAGCCCCGCCTGTCTGCGCATGCGGAGAAGTCACTGGGAGGCGCCTACGCAGCCGCTTTGACCTGCCAGATCTTGCCCTTGGACCCCCAGACCCCTGGGAGGAAGCCGGGATGTGACACTGAGGCAGGCAGGGCAATCCCCTCCCGAGTCAGTAAGGGCTGCAGCGCTGCCCTGTGGTTCCCCCCAGGAATTACAAGTTCGCCTTCCAGACGGTGAGATTTACAGTCACTCTGTCAGAAAGCCTTTCATCTGCAGGTGATCTGCTTCCCAGGGCGTGAGGTGATCTGACCTACACCACTGAGATAGTTCATGAAAACCATTCTCCTGCCGCCCTGCTCAGAGCCTGTCATGAATCTCCTAACGTATAGCACTGAATACTCTGAAAGCTGAGCTCTTAAATCTTCAAACCTGGGAACTGTCCAAGATACACCCTGATACAAACATGCACCATGGTTACACTCTGGAATACTAGGTAACTAATGGAACCAAGTCAATGACTCACAGCCAGTCCAGCCAAAGTGACAAAGCTCCATCCTGGACTATCTGGCAGCCTTGACAAACTGCACTTCAGCAGAAAAGAGACTGGATCACCAGGCAACCCCGCCCACAGCTGGCATCTTACTGACATTTCTGCAGCCGTGGCCAGGAACTCAATGGGCTGTGAACACGGATTATCCCCTCACCCCAGAAGCGATCCCTGCGGGCCGAGCTGCAGGAAGTTAACAGAATGATACACAGAAGGTACCCCATTCCTGGCTGCTGCTCCGTCTGCTGTGGGGCTGGAGGGGCTGCCTTGAGGTCAAGGTTGTGGACCTGACCCTGGGGAGAAGCACTGTATTCGCCATGGAGCCCGCTCTTTGGCCAGCTGTCTGGCCAGCTGTACTGAGAGTACATGGCTGTGCTACCTTAAATGTGCCAAAGGTAAATTGAAAAGGATAAGCCAAATCAATTGCGGTGCCTGGAAACGCTAAACTTTTAAACATATTTCCAGGGTGGGGGGAAGTTCAGTGAGGAAAGGAGAATTCGTCTGGGGGATGGAGCGGGTTACCCTAAGGAGTGTGGGCAGGGTCCCCGGGAACAGTTGTGCAGTTCGTGGGCTTCACAGAGTGCTTGGTCGAGGGGGTGAGGTGGGGACACCGACATCCTATTGCCTCGATGCTCCTCTCCTCGTGCAACACCCCCCGATCCCCCTGCATGTGCCTGAGTGGACACTACTTTCTGAGTCCTCTTCTCACAAGGGGAAGCGCCGTTGATGAGTGAGGTGGGAGCTTTTCCTGTTCATTCTTCTACAGACAGGACCTTTTCACTCTAAGAACTACCTCTGTCTACTTCATCACCCGGAGGGGGCCCTTTTGCTTCTTAACATCTCTTCCTGCTGGGAGCCCTCCCCGCTTAAGGGGCTGCTCCCCTAGCCTGAGAGTGGAGAGCACTTGCTGGGAATACATGCAGACGTGCTACACGTGTGGCTGGTGAGCAGCAGTGTGTGGCACCAAGGGGATTTCTGATGCAGGCCGGCTGGTTTGCACTGTCCTGGGTCACATGGTCAATAAACTGAGATGGTTCTGGGTGACCCAAGTGTTCCTGCCTTCTGCCATCCTGGCTACCCTTGCCCCTGCCCCAAGATCCATTAACTGCCCCCTGTCCAGTTAATGCCTCACACAGCTGGGGCCCTAACCACTTCACCAGATATACTGACAGGACAGTACTCATGCCATACTTATTGATGAATATTTCTAGCCACGTTCCTCAGGAGCCCCCTTCAACTTCTGAGGCCCCTGATCCCCCATTCCTGTCTCCTGGGGTCCTCTGTGACCTGGCTGACACTAGTTTAGCCCAGTCTTGGAATCCATGGCTGTGTGAATGTTAATAGTTCCTCTGTTTCAGAGACCCTGAACCACAGCCTCCTTGAGAGTTGAGCACAAGAGTGTCCAGGAGAGGCACAGCCATGCTTCTTAGCAAACCTGCCAAAGCAATGAGCCCCTCTTTGGAGGACTGTGCTTTCTGCCAGGAGCTCAGAAGAATGGCAAGCCTCACTGGAAGTCAAGACCCTCAGGGTTGTCCTGAGCAGACACTGTCACTCTTTTCAAAAGGTCAACCCACTTCAGCCTGCTGATTGTCACTGCCCTACTGAGTCTCCTGAGGCATTCCTGGGCTACCTGAGGACCGGATTCTTGCTCTTCACTGCTGACCACAGGGAAGTTTCTGGATGGTGCTCTGGTCTGAATATCCATCCCCCCATTCATACCTTGAAAACCTAGTGCCCCAGACAACAGTATTAGGAGGTGGGGCCTTTAGGAGGTGATCATGTCATGAGGACACAGCCCTCATGGGTAGGATCAGTGTCCTATAAAAGAGGCCCAGGGAGACCCCTCGCATCACACAAGGACATAGTGAACAGGCACCATCTAGGAAGCTGATGCCCTCACCAAACACCAAATCTGCCAGCACTGTGATCCTGGACTTAACCTCCAAAACTGTGAGGAATAAAAGTCTGTTATGTGACATTATGTTACAGCAGCCCAAACAGCACAAGACAGATGTGATTCTGGTTTTATAATAATTTACTATCACTGGATACATTAAGAATCTGGCACGTTGTGACCACCCCAGCCACTGGCTTCTGAGCAAACCCTCCCGTGTAGCCAATGTGATTCCTTGTAAGTCATACCTGATTTGATCTCCTGAGTACACAATGTTACTTTCCACAAGATTGGCCCCAGGAGCTGAAAGCACATGCCCACCATGGCTTTGATAGCCAAGGACCATCTGCGGCAGAAAGACGGGGCAGAGGCCACCACCTCTGGCCAGAGACACTTAGGCACCGAGACAGAGGCTGGCCTGGCCCTTCAGCTGCCCACTCCAGGCTGTCCTCCCCAGGTCCTCTCACCCCAACCGCCTCTCAGTGCGGCCACAGGGATCCATGTACACCCAGACCCTTCAAAACAGGGGCCCCTCACTTCTGCCACGCCTGCCTCTGCAGGCTCTGTGACTTCACCAGCCCCAACGAGGACTTTCTGTGGTAGCAGAGCCCACTCCACGTGGTCAGGTGGCTGGAGAGCCAGAAGGGTCCATGCTGGGTGGCGGCCCTCAGCCATCCCCAGGCAGACAGCCCTCCAAGGTGCCCATGCCACACTGGCTCCTGGGGCCCCAGCAGGACAGAGCTCCGTGGTCCATCCTTACATGGCACCTTGATTGGCACCTTTGCCTCCCTCTCTCTCCCTGCCTGGGTTGCCTGGGATTACTGCACCCCAAACAGAACTGCCGTGTGTCAGTCTGGTCGGGGTCTGCTTCTAGGGAATCCAAACTTGGACACTCCTCAGCTTCCATATCCCATGTCAGAAGCTGGACTCCCTTGCTGTCAGAACCAGCTTCTTGCACTCATGACACTGGGGAGGAACAGGACTGGAATCCCACATCTCTAGGTCTTTCTCACAGGGGATGCTTGTGTATGTAAAATGATGCTTTTCCAGAACTATTCCTGCTTGGGGGAACCTGGAATCTCTAAGTATTCTCGGTCTGTCCTGGGTAACCCATAATATTACACACACTTACTTCCTTTGCCCAGAACGCAGTGCAGTTCGTGTGCAGTCAAAAACTGTAGGAGATGCGTTCCTTGTTCTGTGTGCACAGCCATCCTGGTGGCCCTGGCACCCTGAGGGGCCACACTCAACAACCCCACAAAATTAGTAGCGTTGGCTCCAAAGGTCTTCCCAGGGCAGAAGGCTGGTCACACTCTCAGGGACTTCTTCAAACAACTGCTCTCTGCAGCCCACTGACATCCATGTACACACCCATCATGACCAGACAGAGACTTCTTTCTCATCAGTGCTTTTCAGTCCCACTCTTCAGGGCTGAGAGGCTTGAGGAACAAAAGCTAGACCAGGAAACACTACTTAGTTAGAGAGAAGCTGATCTTCACATGTGTGGACGTTGCCTCATGGCTCCCCCTTTGTCCTTCAAGAGAATTGAGTTGCCTCTTCCCTCAACCCTCACCCTATTATCTGATTAATACAGGTACAGTCAATTCACACTACAGAACCACTTCCAGAGGACTTTGGATTTCACAGGAGGAACCGTCAGTGGGAACTTTGGGAAACTTCAAATTTCCCAGGTAAGTTCCTTTCATTTATACATTCATAGTACAAACATGTGTGAAGTCTTTACTATGTACCAGGCACTGTTTGCAGTATCGTGAATAACATACATAATCCTTTTGAGGAGTTTATACCCAGGTGAGAGTTAAGATACTAATAAATAACTCAATGCTTCTGTCATAGTGCACATCATAAACTAGAGAAATAAAATTAAAACCTTAATGCAGTGAAAAATCCTTAAAGTTTTACTAGAAAAAAAAATGACCTTTTTCAAATGTTCAAAAACAGGACCCATTTTAAACACCCTTTCACATTGCACTTTCAAATGGCCTTTTAACATTACCAACTCATGAGTGTAAGGTTCAGTGATCTACCTTGCCCTTCCCTGTGAAGTAGCACAACTTTCCTGACTATTCATAGGCTTCTCCTCTCCCTGACCAACAGGATATTCTTGGACAGTGTCTTAGGTTGTATCATGTAGAAAAGACAATCTGAAATTTTGATGCATTTAGAAACCAAGATTTTCAGGTAACCCAACTAATGGATGGTAACCACTAAACTGTACAGTTTTTTACCAAACCACAATTCTTTCTTAAAAATAAAATTGGTTGCCTTGTTTCCACAACATTCATCAAAGGGCCACTCAAGCAATAGTAAATAATGTAACTGTCATAAGTGCAATGATGGGAAAGAACATAGTGTTATAAAAGTTTAAGAGTGGGAGAAGATTGACTTCTAGCACGAGGCATTACCACAGACTCACTCCCTAATGAAACTGATAAAAACTATAATTTAAAGAAAAAAAAAGGCCCTTTAAAAGTTTCTTGAAATTTGCTAAGGGCAAACAGCAACTGCAGAAACATCTATTCAGGAAAATCTCTAAGAGTTCCAAGAGTTCCATAGGAAAGGTAAGATTGAAATATTTGCACCAAGCCTCCTCCTCTCCGACACTCTCTGAGTTCAGTGAGGTGCAGACTCCACTCCAGATTGCTGCATGGCTCCCTCTCACCTCAGGGCCCAGCTGGAGGACTTTCTTCCTGGGAGAAGCAAGACTTTAGCTTACAGTTGCCTCTCCACATCCATGGTTCCTCTGTATTTGCAGTTCCACCACATCTGTAGATTCAACAACTACAGATGAATCATGTAGTACTGTAGCATTTGCCTTTGAAAAGAAAAATCCATGTATAAATGATCTCATGGAGCTCACTGAAACCTCTGGTGTTCAAGGGTCAATGGTAGTTTCATTTTGCCTGCATCATCCCATCATCCAGGATGGTATCTTTCAGTGCCAAGAGGCAATGCCCCAGCCTGAAACTTCCCTTCACTGAGAAAAGGACAGTGAACAAGCAAAACAACCAACTTTCCCAGCCTTTCAATATTCTACATGAAGAATCTATTTTGGTTTCACTCCAACTAGAGACAAACAAGCTGAGACATCTAAAGATGGCCACTGCTGCTGCTGCTAAGTCACTTGTTGTGTCCAACTCTGTGTGATACCATAGACAGCAGCCCACCAGACTCCCCTGTCCCTGGGATTCTCCAGGTAAGAACACTGGAGTGGGTTGCCATTTCCTTCTTCAATGCATGAAAGTGAAAAGCAAAAGTGGAGTCACTCAGTCATGTCCGACCCTTAGTGACCCCATGGACTGCAGCCCACCAGGCTCTTCCATCCATGGGAGTTTCCAGGCAAGAGTACTGGAGTGGGGTGCCATTGCCTTCTCCGAGAGATGACTAGGAACAAGGAAAAAGTGTAGGGCCACCAGTATCGGCTACACAATAGGAGGGGCCATAGTTCCCCATGGTGGTCTGCTCTGTAGAGGACCTCAGCAGCCCCTGGGGATACTACTGACCACCTCCCCCCAAGCTTCTATCACTAAGGAAACCAATGGCCAGCAAAGCTGCTGTAGACCCCCTCCAGATGACACCATTGAGGTTTTCTCTCTACAGATTTTCACATTTAAAGATGCTAGCCACCTGTGTTCCTTCCCTGCTGCCCTACATGAGCCCTAGATACATACCAGCAGACAGCCTTGGCCTCTGTGACTGTATAGGTACTTAAGCCCCTGTGGCTAATTTCCACCACTGTGTGTGTACCTGTGGCTGTCCCTGTAGCTGCACCAGTACACGCTGGCTGCACCAGGCCCACAGAGCAGCTTATGGGCCCATATCTGACCCTTACTCCTATCACTGGCCTGCACTGCTATACCTCTGCAGCTACAGGAATGCATCCCAATAGCCAGGGCCCCTGAAGTTGCTCATGTGCCTACAGTTGGCCTTGGCCCCTATTACTAACCTTAGCCCTTGCCACTCATGTGTCTACATCTGGCCCCGGCTACCACACAAGAACTAGTAGCCAGCCTGTATAGCTAACATATACATACCAGTGGCTCCAGCCACATGGACCACCTGCCCTAGTCCCTAGCCACTGGACCTGAAGGCACCACTGAGGACCTCAACAGCATCTTCAGCTACTGCAGATCCCCTGTAGTTCTCTCCACAAATCATGCAGTTGTCAATAACATGGAGCCAAGAGGACTCAATGAAAATACAACATGGCTCCTAGGGCCTGGAGCTGCCATGGAGCCCCATGCCACTGGATTCAGGGTCACAGCATCTCCCAGCATGTCCAACATGCATGGGAAGTTCTTTCCTTATAGAAGTAAAGTCTAAAAAACGTTGACTGCTTCTTCAAATGCACAAACACCTATGTAAGGCTACAGGGATAGTAAGGAATCATGGAAATGTGATACCACCAAAAGAGCACAATAAACTGACCAAAGAGAAGTAGAGATCCAAAAGTAGCCTGACACAGAACTAAAACTAATTGTTTTAAAGATGTTCAGAGAGCTACAAGGAAAAACAGTCATCAAAACTACAGTGAGATATCACCTCACACCAATGAGGTGAGGTGATATCATCAAAAAAAAAAAATACAAACAATAAGAGGATACAGAGAAAAAGGAACTCTACTGGGAAGTAAAAAACACTCCCCTGAACAACTAATGGGGCACAGAATAAATAAAAAAGGAAATTAAAAAGATATTTTGGAACCAATGAAAATGGAAATACAAAATACCTAGACTTAAGTGATACAGCAAAAGCAGTTTTAAGAAGGAAATTACAATGATAAGCTTATAGTATACATTATTGAAAAAGAAACAACTTAAATAAATTTACTGCCTGAAGGAAATACAGAAAGAATAAAGAAGTAAGCTCAAAAGTAGTGGAGAGGAGTTAATAATAATAATAGAAATAAGAAACAGGAAAACAACAGAACACAGCAACAAAACTAAATTTGGGGGGTTTTTAATATAAAAATTAACAAAATTTTAGTTAGACTTAGGGAAAAAAAGGGAGACTCAAATAAATAAAATCAGAAGTAAAAGAGTAGGCGTTACAACTGATATCACAGAAATACAAAGGATCATAAGAGATTTCCATGAACAATTATATGCCAATAAATTTGATAGTTCAGAAGAAATGAATATATTTGTGGAAATCCACAAGCTTTCAAGACTGATTAAGAAATAGAAAACATGAACAGATCAATAGTGAGTAAAGAGACTAAAGATTAATTGACAATCTCCTAAGAAAGAAAATCCCCAAACCAGATAACTTAAGTGAATCCTACCAAATGTTTACAGAAGAAATAATGTCAATTCTTCTGAAACTCTTCAGAAAAAAAAAAAAAGGTGGAAGAGGATGGAACAATGCCAAACAAATTTTATAAGGCCAGCTTTACCTTGATACTGAAGTTAGATAAAGGCATTATAAGAAAACTACAGACAAATATACCTGATAAATATAGATGTAAAAATTCTCAACAAAATATTAGGGAACTGAATTCATCAGAATATGAAAGGATCATACACCATGATAAAGTAGAACTTATCCCTGGGATCTATGGATGATTCAAAAGACACAGATCAATAAATGTGAAAAGCTACATTAACAGATTAAAAGATAATAATCATATGATCATCTCAGCAGATGCAGAAAAAGCATTTTTAAAACATATAACATTCTTTCATGATAAAAATCCCAATACAATATTGTAAAGTAAAAAAATAAAAATAAAGATATTCAGTAAAATAAATAAAAATCCCTCAATAATTTGAGTACAGAAGAAACATACAACACAAAAAAAGGTTATCCATGTGTGACAAAACTATAGCAAAATCGTACTCAACAGTGAAACACTGAACGCCTTTCCCCTAAGATCAGGAAAAAGACAAGAGTTCCCATTATCATCATTCCTATTCAACTTAGTACATATTAATAGTATACATATAGTGAAAGTGACGGAGAAGGCAATGGCACCCCACTCCAGTACTCTTGCCTGGAAAATCCCATGGATTGAGGAGCCTGGTTAAATCCCAATACAATATTGTAAAGTAAAAAAATAAAAATAAAGATATTCAGTAAAATAAATAAAAATCCCTCAATAATTTGAGTACAGAAGAAACATACAACACAAAAAAAGGTTATCCATGTGTGACAAAACTATAGCAAAATCGTACTCAACAGTGAAACACTGAACGCCTTTCCCCTAAGATCAGGAAAAAGACAAGAGTTCCCATTATCATCATTCCTATTCAACTTAGTACATATTAATAGTATACATATAGTGAAAGTGACGGAGAAGGCAATGGCACCCCACTCCAGTACTCTTGCCTGGAAAATCCCATGGATTGAGGAGCCTGGTAGGCTGCAGCCCATGGGGTCACTAGGATTTGGACACACGACTGAGTGACTTCACTTTCACTTTTCACTTTCATGCATTGGAGAAGGAACTGGCAACCCACTCCAGTGTTCTTGCCTGGAGAATCCCAGGGATGGGGGAGCCCGGTGGGCTGCCGTCTCTGGGGTCGCACAGAGTCGGACACGACTGAAGCGACTTAGCAGCAGCAGCAGCAGCAGTGAAAGTGACAGTTGCTCAGCCATGTCTGACACTTTGTGACCCCAGGGACTGCAGTCTGCCAGGCTCTTCTGTCCATTAATTTTCCAGGCAAGAACCCTGGAGTGGGTAGATGTTCCCTTCTCCAGGGGATCTTCCCAACCCAGGGATTGAACCCAGGACTCCTGCATTGCAGGTGGATTCTTTACCATCTGAGCCACCAGGAAAGCCCAGTATATACATATCAATATACTATAAGTATATATACTATCTATATATCTATATCTATATATGGGGGGTTGATTCTTAATTCAGGGTTAGGGATGCTGACTCTCTGCACAGTTGAAAATCCAAGTATAACTACAGTTGCCCCTCCATATATTCAATTCCACTTCTGCATATTCAACTAGCCATGAATGGTATTGTCCTCTAGTATGTATTTAGTGCAAAAACTCCAAGTATAAGTGGACTCAGAGTGGACAGTTCAACCCATGCTGTTCAAGGGTCAGCTGTATGTATATTTATTAAATATAAAATGGAATATTATTCAGTCAAAAAAAGGAAATCCTGCCATTTGTGACAACATGGATGAACCTGGAAAGCATTATTCTAAGGGAAATAAATCAGAAAGAGAATGAAAAATAGTGAATGACCCATTTATATGTGGAATTTTAAAAAGCCAAACTTAACAGTAATAGAGAGTAGATTAGCTGGTGCATGTGGCATGTGGTCAAAGGGCACAAATTTGCAGTTGTAAAATGAACAAATTCTGGGAATGTAATGTACAGCATGGTGACTATAGTTAATAATACTGTGTTGTATAGTTGAAGATTGCTAAGAGTGTAGGTCTTAATTGCTCTCACAACAACAGCAAAAATGGGAATTATGTGAGTTGATGGATGTGTCACCTAGTCTTATCATGGTGGTAAATTTTGCAGTATATATGCATATGAAGTCATCACATTTTATGCCTTAAGCTGACACAGTGTTACACATCAGTTATACTTCAATAAAGTTGGGAAAAAGTAACAAATGTCAAATATATATAGTGATCATCATATCTGCCTTTTTATTTCTGTCAAAAGGTGAAAAATGAATTTCAGGAAACCCAGGTCACTGATATAAAGTGGGGTTTCTTTCTGACATATGGTGGGAGCAACTGAAAAATGTACTTGGCAATCACTGAAAGCCCTCTATGACCTCTTTAGAATCCTCCTCTCTGTGGTGTGTTCTGTGTGTGTGTGTGTGAATGTGAATACTCGAACTCTGAGAAAAGGGCAGTAAAAATGCAGATACTCTATAGTCAGGCCGGCCACATTTAAATCTGGAATTCAATTTACAAACTGGGTGATCTCGAACAACTTATTCCATCACTCTTAGGCCCTGTTCCCTAAGCATTGATATGGACATAAAAATAACACCTACTTTAGAGCACTTCCCTAAGGATCAAATGAGTGAATTCATGTGAAGGACATAGGAGACTGCTTGGCGTATAATGAACAGCAGTTATTGCTGTAATTGAAACAGCTACTCAGTAATTACTGGAAGGCAAACACAGTCATGTGAAAAGATAGTATGTTCTTGAAAATCAACTGCACAATGGCTTCTTTCTCTGTGCCTCTCTTCTGTCCAAAAATCACTGTCACTATAAGCACTTGGTGGTAATTCTCTAATAAAAGAAATGGCAGAGCCAATGTAAAACAGAGCCAAGAGCCCGAGAGCAAGAGACAAAGAAAGTGATAGAAGCTTTCGCCCTAAATCCCGCTTCCTAAATCCCAAGAGACGAGAGAAAAGAACAGAAATGAAGAGAGAAGAGAAAACTTGGAGCCAGCAGTCAGGGGACCTGCACCAAACAGTGTCAGGAGCTCTGCTTCCGCAGCGATGTTCTGACCTCTGCATATTTACATTCCTCCTGCTTCACGCTCTGATTTGCTTCACAAGGCAGAGCCGCTGTGTCTCATCAATTAAAATAGGTGCCCAAACTCGCAGCTGTGAGTTTCTCATGACTCCTGGTTTCAATGTGATGCATTTTTATTTCCTAGTAAACGTCAGTTTTCATCAGCTCAAATGTCCTCATGACATAATATGACTTGAAGATATGCAAATACCTCCTTACCAGACACTTCTATAATTAGGTAGAGGTCTTGGGTGAGGAGGTACTGCCTAATTACTTCTGAGATAATCGGGAGAAATCACACTTGATTATATGCTGCAAATTGGCTTCCAGAAACTCAGGGCCAGCATTAATAACCACAGCGATCTCCTGGGAAGCAGGATCCCAGCTTTTCTTTTCCTGAAAGCTACTACGTTTCTCTCCTCTCAGCTTCTTCAAGTTACCTCTTCCACCTTTATATTCATGGTTTGCAGACAGCTAGGGACTTCACTTTGCATTATAAGTGGACCACCAACCAGGCTCAGAGCAAATGTAACACAATTGTAAGACACCCAATAGTTAAATCTCAAAGCAAACACACAGATGTCTGGCGGCTTTAATCGGAAATCATTGGGAAATGTCACAAGTACAGACATTATGGTTAAAGGGAACTTGTCAACTTGTGGGAAAGTGACAATGATGGTGTCTGGCTTGTACTCAAAAGAGGGCTTTGGCGCTACTAACTAAACTGAAGAGAAATCTCTAAAGAGCTACAACCATAAGAACTTGAGGCCAGAAATCCATTTTTATAAAGTTTACTTATCAATCTCTTTGGGACCACTTTAAGTTAATGACTCTTAGTTTGATTCATAATTGTTAAAACTTCATGTTTGAGTTAAGCCACACCGCTGGACTGACAGTAAACAGTGAAACTATGAAATCCAGGGAACATTCTGAATGAGAATTAGCTTGCCTGAAGTTTTTGTCTCTGTGTACTCTATGCCTGAGGTAAAAAATGCAGGAAGGTTCCATTCAGTGCATTTATCTACTTCTGATTTGTAGATCTCCATGAATTTTCTAAGGCTTCCCAGGTGGCGCAGTGATAAAGAATCCACCTGCGAATGCAGGAGACATGGGTTCAATCCCTGGGTGGTGAAGATCCCCTGGAGGAGGAAATGGCAACCTACTCCAGTATTCATGCCTGGGAAATCCCATGGACAGAGGACCCTGGTGGGCTACAGTTCATGGGGTCACAAAGAGTCAGACACAGCTGAAGTGACTTAGCACGCATGTATGGAACAACAAGCAAATTCTCTGCTGTGACTGCAGGGGTCTGGGAAAGGGTGTCAGAGGTCTGTTTGGTGCTGACACCTACTAAAGTAGAACAGAATTTGGCCCACTTTGAAGTGTTCAATGCCTGAGCAATTGAAATGGTGACCAGAGGCAGTACTCTCAGGGTGTGCTTTAGAAATGGGGACTGCCTATTTAGCTGGAGCCACAATGCCACAAGGCTGAAGAATTGATGCTTTTGAACTGTGGTGTTAGAGAAGACTCTTGATAGTCCCTTGGACTGCAAGGAGATCCAAACAGTCCATCCTAAAGGAAATCAGTCCTGAATATTCACTGGAAGGATTGATGCTGAAGCTGAAACCAATACTTTGGCCACCTGATGCGAAGAGCTGACTCATTGGAAAAGACCCTGATGCTGGGAAAAATTGAAGGCAGGAGGAGAAGGGGACGACAGAGGATGAGATGGTTGGATTGTGTCACCGACTCAATGGACATGAGTTTGAGTAAACTCCGGGAGTTGGCAATGGACAGGGAGGCCTGGTGTGCTGCAGTCCATGGGGTAGCAAAGAGTCAGACACGACTGAGCGACTTAACTGAGCACAGAATGTGCTTTAAGGTCAAGTTGTTTGGCCTTTCTAATTCTGCATTTACCAGGAATTGCACGAAGACTGCATCCTGTTTTCAAGACTCTTGATGTTCAGAGATTATTTAATTGTTTGTCACTATCTTACAGGTCTTCATAGGGGAAGGGGTTAGAGCCATTCAAAGTCCAATTCANGGCGCAGTGATAAAGAATCCACCTGCGAATGCAGGAGACATGGGTTCAATCCCTGGGTGGTGAAGATCCCCTGGAGGAGGAAATGGCAACCTACTCCAGTATTCATGCCTGGGAAATCCCATGGACAGAGGACCCTGGTGGGCTACAGTTCATGGGGTCACAAAGAGTCAGACACAGCTGAAGTGACTTAGCACGCATGTATGGAACAACAAGCAAATTCTCTGCTGTGACTGCAGGGGTCTGGGAAAGGGTGTCAGAGGTCTGTTTGGTGCTGACACCTACTAAAGTAGAACAGAATTTGGCCCACTTTGAAGTGTTCAATGCCTGAGCAATTGAAATGGTGACCAGAGGCAGTACTCTCAGGGTGTGCTTTAGAAATGGGGACTGCCTATTTAGCTGGAGCCACAATGCCACAAGGCTGAAGAATTGATGCTTTTGAACTGTGGTGTTAGAGAAGACTCTTGATAGTCCCTTGGACTGCAAGGAGATCCAAACAGTCCATCCTAAAGGAAATCAGTCCTGAATATTCACTGGAAGGATTGATGCTGAAGCTGAAACCAATACTTTGGCCACCTGATGCGAAGAGCTGACTCATTGGAAAAGACCCTGATGCTGGGAAAAATTGAAGGCAGGAGGAGAAGGGGACGACAGAGGATGAGATGGTTGGATTGTGTCACCGACTCAATGGACATGAGTTTGAGTAAACTCCGGGAGTTGGCAATGGACAGGGAGGCCTGGTGTGCTGCAGTCCATGGGGTAGCAAAGAGTCAGACACGACTGAGCGACTTAACTGAGCACAGAATGTGCTTTAAGGTCAAGTTGTTTGGCCTTTCTAATTCTGCATTTACCAGGAATTGCACGAAGACTGCATCCTGTTTTCAAGACTCTTGATGTTCAGAGATTATTTAATTGTTTGTCACTATCTTACAGGTCTTCATAGGGGAAGGGGTTAGAGCCATTCAAAGTCCAATTCAAAATGCTAATCATATAAAAGTCTTCTCACTTGAACTGTAACAGTGGGTCACTTTGGGGTAAAGGGATGAGAAATACTTCAAGTATATCTAGGACTGGCCAAGAGATAGCAATCAGTTCAGTTCAGTCGCTCAGTCGTGTCCGACTCTTTGCGACCCCATGAACCGCAGCACGCCAGGCCTCCCTGTCCATCACCATCTCCCGGAGTTCACTCAGACTCACGTCCATCGAGTCTGTGATGCCATCCAGCCATCTCATCCTCGGTCGTCCCCTTCTCCTCCTGCCCCCAATCCCTCCCAGCATCAGTCTTTTCCAATGAGTCAACTCTTCGCATGAGGTGGCCAAAGTACTGGAGTTTCAGCTTTAGCATCATTCCTTCCAAAGAAATCCCAGGGTTGATCTCCTTTTAATAAACATAAACAGCCAGAAGAATAATTTCCAGACAAAATAAGAACACTGTACTATCCCTCAAGAAAGCTGACTAGGAAAACTATTAAGCTGAATTACCCAAAAGCCATTTAATTATTTATTATGCAGATCAATGAATAGCACAGTAAGCTGACACCTGCCCCCCTCAATCTAATATTACTGTTTCAAGAGAAAACTTTAGCAAACAACTGACAATTAACACTTTTTCTCTGTCCTACAGCTACACTCTAGTAAGAACCACTTACTCAAGTTCTTGGGATCACTGTAACTGCCACATCTTCCAGGTCAGATATTTGGTGAACAACTTCTTTGCTCAAGGATTTAGACATTCATTCTGGGAAGGAGTCTTCAATTTAATTAGAACATAAAATTCACCAGCCCTTGGGGCTGATACAGTAGCAGGGAGAAGAGGCTGGTGGACTTGTGTTAGAGGACAGTGTAGATGAGTCGTGCTGGTGCTAAAGGACCCTAGACGTGGCCACGTGGGACATGAGCACCATAACAGGTGGAATGAGTTACAGGCCCTTGTTCTGGTTTGCACTGCACTGCTGGCCTGCAGGGTACACAATACAAATTGGGATCTGTTGCTAATAAACAAAACAAAGCATGAGATTTTTAAAAGAATTAAAAGGAAACTGTAGCAAACCAGTCACCGCATGAAGGTCGGAAGAAACTGAGCAAGGAACCCAACCTCTGTACAAAACTGTGGCTTGAATATCCTGCTCCATGTCACAGTTGTCAGTAGGCTACACTTAACAAGAAAATAAAGGTTTTCTGTGGTCTTTGATAGTTGTAGCACAACAGGACTGACCTTGTTGGAATCAGAAGACAATGTCAAATCAAATGATCACTGGCATAAAATACTGCAAGTTACTTTTCAAGCAGCACTGTTTACTTTTCTTCTGGTTTATTTTGTTTCTAGAACTGGCATTTACATTTTTTTCTGAACAAAGAAAACAGTATTTCAAACATGTTTCCGCCTGGGTTTATGTCTTCAGTTCCAGGCCAAAGTGCTTCAGTAACACATTTTTCCCCCAGCAATTGACCAGAATAAGCTTAAGAAACTTTCCAGTAGACACCCAAAATGACAGGACAATCAAGTGTATTGCTTCAACGGTCCTTCAAGGTAAGGATTTCCTACAGTTGTAAGTGAAACGTTCTTTTTTGCTGGTGAGTTATGAGCATCCTAAGTAGGGCTCTGCAGGCATACTCTCATTGATTAGGAAAAGAGTTTTAAGAAATGAGAGCTGGGACTTCCCTGGTGGTCCAGCGGTTGGAAGACTGCCTCCCAAGACTGCCTCCCAAGGCAGGGGACACTGGTTCAGTCCCTGCTTGGGGAAGATCACACATGCCACGGGGCAGCTAGGTCTGTGTGCCACAACTACTGAGCCCACGCTCTGGAGCCCACGTGCCGCAACCACTGAAGCTCACGCACCCTAGAACCTGTGTTCCACAACAAGAGAAGCCACTGCAACGAGAAGCCCACACATCACAATGGAGAGTAGCTCCCACTCAATGCAACTAGAGAATGCCTGTGTGCAGCCATAAGGACCCAGCACAGTCAAAAATAAATCAATTAATTAAAATAAGAAAGAGATAAGAGCATAAAAATTTGGAAAGTCTAACCCAACTTTATGTAAAGATTTCCATAGCTGAATTGTCTGCATAATATATGTAATTATCATAAGATTTTTAAATACTATGCATATTCCTAACCTATTACTTTCTATCAATGTTCTTCTCCCAGAAGACAGGGAGTATGAAATGGAAACTATATTAGGGCAGGGTAAGATGCAAACATATAACACAAACTTTACAGACATTGTGCCTAATCTAGTATTTATTGGTTGACTTTTTTGGCAAAGATGTAATTTGTTTTTTATTAAATCCTTACTTGAAGATATTCAAACAATTGGTCAGGAGATTTTTCACTCCAGCAAAGTTAAGCAAAATTTTTTCACATACTCTGGCACAAATATAAGTGAGAGGCTTGCACTAGTAATATGTGTGTGTCATTTTCCATCCATTGTCCATAGACACTTAGGTTGTTTCTATGTCTTGGCCATTGTGAATAATGCTGCAGTGAACTTGGGAGTGTAGATATCTCTTTGAGAGAGTGATTTCCTTCAGATATATACCCAGAGTGGGACTGCTGGATCATATGATATTTCCATATACTTTGTGAAGAATGTACATACTGTTTTCCATTGTGGCTGTATCAATTTATATTTCCGCCAAAAATGAAAAATGGCTCACTTTCCTCTGTATCCTCAATAGCACACGTTCAGGTATGAGGTGACATCTCACTCTAGTTTTGACTTGCATTTCCGGGATGATTGGTGATGCTGAGCACCATTTCATGTACTTGTTGGCCATCTGTATGGCTTCTTTAAAAAAAGAGTCTAGATAGATCCTTTCATCTAGCTAAAAGTTTGTCAATTTTGCTTATGTTTTGAAAAAAACAACTCTTAGTTTCATTGACCTTCTTTATTGTCTTTCTAGTTTTTATTTCACTTATTTCTGTTCTAATCTTGAGGAGATAGTGAAGGACAGGGAAGCCTGGTGTGCTGCAGCCCATGGTATTGCAAAGAGTTGGACACAACTTAGCGACTGAACAAGAACAAATCCTGAGTATCTTCTTTGTGCTAAGCTCGGGTTTACTCTTTTTTCTAGTTCCTTGAGGTGTAACATTAGGTTTTTGAGATCTTTCTAATTTCTTAACATATGCATTTTTTATGTAATCTTTCCTCTTAGAATAGCTTTTGCTGCATTCCATAAGTTTTGGTATGTTGTATTTCCATTTGATTTCTCTACTGATTTATTCTTTGATTCATTGGTTTTTCAGGAGTATATTGTTTAATCTCCACATGTTTGTGAAATTTTCTTATTATTCCTGTTACTGATTTCTGGATTCACACCACTGTTTTCAGAAAAGATGTTTGATATGATATAAATCTTCCTAAATCTGTTAAGACTTGTTTTGTACCCTAACATATGATTATCCTGGAAAATATGTGTGTACTTGAGAAGAATGCGTATCTGCTGCTACGGTTTATTGGATGCATGTTTTGTGCATGCCTGTTAGGTCCATTTTGTCTGAAGTAGAGTGCCAGCCAAATGTTCATATATTAGTTTTCTGTCTGAAAACTATCCTTTGTTGAGAATGTGGCAGACAAAATACAGTTGAGTCTTGAGTTTTGTTTTGTTTTTTTAAGTATTCAACAACTTTATCTCTTTTGATTGGAGAATTGAATCCATTTCCATTTAAAGAAACTGAGAATGTATTACTGTTTTGTACATCCTTTGTTCCTTTCATTCCTCTTGCTGTTCTCCTTTGTGATTTGATGAATTTCCTCAGTAAGTTGCTGTTGTTCAGTCACTCAGTCATGTCCAACTCTTTGCAACCCCATAAACTGCAGCATGCCAGGCTTCCCTGTCCTTCATCATCTCCCAGAGCTTGCTCAAATGCATGTCCATCGAGTCAGTGATGCTATCCAACCATCTCATCCTCTGTTGTACCCTTCTCCTCCTGTCTTCAATCTTTCCCAGCACAGGGTCTTTTCTAATGAGTCAGCTCTTTGCATCAGGTGGCCACAATATTGGAGCTTCACCTTCAGCATCAGTCCTTCCAATGAATATTCAGGATTGATTTCCTTAGTAAGTAAGCTTTAATCATTTCCCCTCTCTCTTGTGTGTATCTTCTATAGGTTTTGTTTTGTGGTTACCATGAGGTTTACATAAATATTTTATAGTTAAGAGTCTATTTTAAGCTAATAATAACAACCTAAGTTTAATCACGTACAAAAAATGTCTTCACTTTTTAACTCCTCCCCACACGTTACAGTTTGATGTCATAATCCACATCTTTTTATATGGTGTACCCATTTGCATGGGGAAGGCAATGGCACCCCACCCCAGTGCTCTTGCCTGGAAGGTCCAATGGATGGAGTAGCCTGGTGGGCTGCAGTCCATGGGGTCGCTGACAGTCGGACAGACTGAGCGACTTCACTTTCACTTTCACTTTTCTCTTTCATGCATTGGAGAAGGAAATGGCAACCCACTCCAGTATTCTTGCCTGGAGAATCCCAGGGATGGGGGAGCCTGGTGGGCTGCCGTCTATGGGGTCACACAGAGTCGGACACAACTGAAGTGACTTAGCAGCAGCAGCAGCACCCATTTGCAAATTATTGTAGCTATAGTTATTCTTAATACTTTTGTTTTTAACCTTTCTACAAGAATTATAAGTGATTTATACATAATACAACGTTAGAGAATTTGAATATATATTTACCTTTACCCATGAGTTTTATATTTTCATGTTTTCATGTTACTAGTTAGCATTCTTTCATTCCAGCTTGAAGAACGCCTTTCAGCATTTCTAGTAAGGCAGGCCTAGTGGCAATGAAGTTCCTTAGCTTTTCCTCATCAGGAAAAGTGTTGATCTTGCCTTAATTTCTGAAGAACAACTTTGCCAGGTAAAGTATTCTTAATTGGCAGTCTTTCTCTTTCAGCTCTTTGAATAGATGATCACACTTCACGGGCTTGCAAGTTTCTGCTGACAAGTCCGCTTGTAGCCTTGTGGGAATTTTCTTGTACACATGAACTTCTTTCTCTTGCTACTTTCAAACCTGTCTTTGATTTTTGACAGTTTCACTATAATTTGTCTCAGTGAAGTCTTCTTTGGATTAAATCTGGTTGGGAGCCTTTGAGTCATGTACCTAGATGTACATATTTCTCCTCAGATATGGGAAATTATTAGCCATTCTTTCTTTAAATAAGTTTTCTGCCCCTTTCTTCCTTTCTTCTCCTTCCAGAATTCACAAAATGTAAATATTAGCTCTCTTGATGATGTCTCATGACTCCAATAGGCTTTCTGTATTTCTTTTCATTCTATTTTCTTTTTTCTCCTCTGACTGAATAATTTCAAGTGACACCTTCAAGTTCACGGATTCTTCCTTCTACCTGAACAAGTTTGTTGCTGAAGCTCTCTACTGCATTTTTTATTGCAGTCATTGTATTCTTCAGCTCCAAAATTTTCCTTGCTTCTTTTTAATGTTATCTATCTCTTTGTTCAACTTTTGATTTTGTGCTTGTATTGCCCTGATTTTGTTAAAATTCTAATCTGTTTTCTTTTATATGTTGTTGTGTTTTTTAAAACAATTTTTTAAAATTCTATGTCAGGAGATTATAGATCTCCATTTCTTAGGTGTTGGCTAATGGAAATTTATTGTGTTCTTTGGTCGTGTCATGTTTTCCTGATTCTTCATCAGTTCTGTAGCCTTGTGTAAGTGTCTTTACATTTGAAGAAGCAATGAGCTCTTCTAGGCTTTATGGACTGTCTTTGGTAAGAAAAGACCATCACCTAGTCGGTGGTGGGGGGATACACTGGAGTACACTGTAGTACCAGGTCTAGTGGCCATGTGTGGCAGCATGTGACATCTCTAGGTCCAGGGGAGCGGGTATGGTGTATCATCAGCTCAGTTACCTGGGATCCATGATGTTAGTAACTCTGTAGTCCTGGGAAGCAAGAACTTCACTGGGTTCATGGTAGCTACAAGGGCTGTTGGGGTCCTCATTGGGGCCTCTGGGTGGCAGAGGCCACTCAGTAGGCAGTGCTGGGGGCCAGGGCAAATGGTATGCATGCATCTGGCTTTACAGGTTGGCTGTGGGTGCATGTGTTGGGAAGAGCAGGAGCCAGCAGCAGGAGCCAGGGCTGATTATAGGTGCACATGCATATTTGAGGGCTGGAGCTGACAGTGTTCATATTTATGGCTACTGGAGCTATATGTGGCTGTGTGCATGGCAGTGCAGGCCAGCTGTGTACATGTGTACAGCTACAGGCACCATGCTGGTAACAGGCATGTCCATGGCCTTAGGGGCCAGGATGAGCTTTGGGTGCATGCATAGTTGCTGCCCTGGGTCCTAGAACCCGGGCATCTGTAGTGCTGCTGGTTAAGGTGGCTTCAGTGACAAAGTAGGGATGAATTCATGCAGCTGGAGTTGCAAAGGCAAAAAAACAGTTAAGTCCCCATGAACAATTTCTTTTTTATTTACTGCTTTCTTCATTGTAAATACTAAGGACTAAATTCACAAAAGAGAAGGTGAAGTTCAGTATTAATTTTGTGAGAAGTCTCTAGTGATTAGGCAAACTATTTACTATTTGATGTAGTAATTAGAGAAAAGTATAAATTAAACTTTTGGAGATTAGATCAGGCTATTAAGCAAGATATACTCATGACTAACTAATTACTGAAATAAAAGAATGATTCCACCACAGCACTTTCATAATTACAGCTCTGGGTACCATTTGTCTTAATTAGAAATGTTCATTGTATTGAGGGACACTGTACATCATCCCTCATCTTATATTCAGAGCTATTACAGATGCTCTTTTGTTTTAGAAGTTTCAGGTTGGGTAGGCAATTAAACAATGAACACAAAAAGCTAGGAGATGTGTGTCCATTAGATACTTTTCTCATAGTTAAAAGAATTTTCTTGAGAAAAAAATACTTACAGGCTGATATATGGACTTCCCTGATGGCTTAATGGTAAAGAATCTGCTTGCAATGCAGGAGACACGGGTTCAATCTCTGGGTGGAGAAGATCCCCTGGAGATGGAAATGGCTACCCACCACAGCATTCTTGTCTGGAGAATCCCATGGACAGAGAATCCTGGTGGGCTACAGTCCATGGGGTTGCAAAAGAGTCAGACAGGACTGAGTGACTAAACAACAACAAAGCTGATATATAGGCCTCTTTAAAGACATTTTAAGCAGTTTAATAAACTATAAGTGTACATAATGCCAGTGAAGATATTAGAAAACAATCATAATCATTTGTCAAACTATTTCAATGGAATCATAGCAATAAAAATTTCCTGCTGTTTTAATTCCCTATTGCTACTATAACAGATTATCAAAAATGTAGTGCCTTAAAACAACACAGATTTATTATCTCAGTGTTACGGAGGTCCAAAGTCTAAAATGGATCTCCCTGTGTTAAGTCAAGGTGTTAGCTGGACCGCATTCCTTCTGGACACCCTAGAGGAGAATCCATTTCTTTGCATTTCCCTGATTCTAGAGGCTTCCTTCATTCCTTCACTCATGGTCCCCTTCCTTCATCTTCAAAGCCAGCAACATTTGGCCAAGTTCTTCTCATATTGCTACGTTTTTGGTTCTCTCTCATCTACCTTGACCTTCCACTTATGAGGACCCATGTCACTATACTAAGACTAACTAGTTAATCTAGTTGGGAAGAGAGAATCTTCCCATCTCAACATCTGCTGATTAACAATCTTAGCTCCATCTACACAACCTTAATTCCTTTTTGGCATGTCATCAAAGATATTCACAAGTTCCAGGCATTAGGACATGAACATCTTTGGGTTGAGCATTATTTTGCCTACCACAGTGACTAAAATGTCTGTTCAGAAGTTGTCTTATGTAATAATAGATTAAGAACATATTCCAACTGTCAAATTTGGGGGGATCAAAAAATCACTATAATAATTAAATAATATCTCCCCCACAAGCACAATATTTGATTATAAAATATATGAATGACTAACTAGTTTCTATAGGCATATATAACATTTCATATGGAAATGAGTGTTTTTCAGCTAATGAATTACTGTGTGATGATAAACATTTTACAGTATTTGAAACATTTAAGAAATCTCTTGAACTTGTGTTTGTATCCCCTCATTATAGTTTTCTGAATGTTGAAATACTGTCAACATTTTGGTGGAAAGATGGTTTTTATACTTAGAACTAAAAGCATAATCCATTGAGTTACATCTCATGAAAAAGTGAGTTCTCCAAATTATACTATTTATTATTATTTTTACTATTGTTAGTTTTGTCCAAAATAGCATGGCCATGAATTGATAAGACTGATGGAAGACAATCTCAATAAAGGAGATATAAAAACAATACATCTCTATCATTTCTTAATGTGAATATATGAATTGACTATTCCTTTTAGTATTCATGGAATTAGTTACAAAGTGCCATTATATAATTGAACCCTGTGTTAAGCATTTAACTAAGTAGAAACTTCCTATTGCTTAAATTTTCAAATTATTATCATTACATATATACGTGTACATATGTATATATATATATATTTTAAAGTGACACCATCGTATGTGTTTCCTTGACTGTGTTGATTTTAAAGAGTCACTAGTTGATATGCAAAAGCAACTGGAAATTGGGGATGAAAATGTGTATGATGCCCATCTCTAAGTCAAACACAGCACGAGAAAACCTTTCACCTATTGTTTTCGCTGTCTTTTCCAGTCATATTTAAACTGCTTTTAAGCATTCCCAGTGTGAGCCCTCCTTGCAGTTTTTCTCTCTAGCCTGGATCCACTTGTGCTGGTACTTGCATTTATGTTTCTCAAACACTTGCAAGTGATAGAAAAGTCAATGCATCCAGAAGTTTCTTAATGCCGTAAACTGTTAGAAATTTTTCTTGAGATCAAATCAGTCTTAACACTTCTCACCATTGGAATGTATATTCTAGTTATGAATCAATTTCTTCCTCCACCTGGAGACCTCCTTGGTTCTTAACAGCAAGAGAATGACAAGCAAGAGTGAGAGAAGATGGGATAGGAGGGAAGGGGAGGGAATGACGAGGCAGAGGGGAAAGAAACACATGACTAGACCCTTATTTAGAACAAAATGAATCAGATCTAGGGGTACAATCCAGTGTGTGTATTCAGACACTTCATTAACTCATTTATTTATTCTTGCACATGTGTTGTGAATTTTACCATATGCCAGTTACTGTTCAATATACAGGGAACACATCCGTGAACAAAGCATGCAAAAAATTCTGAATGCATAGAATATCCATACACAGCATTTTGGACAAAGAGCAAAATGGCAATACAGAGTGTTTTACTTGTTTATTCAAGTGATAGCTATTATTGTAATAAGATAATCTGGCCCTTTGGGGGCATTAAACTAAATCTACTTCAAATCAGGATTATAGTCAAGGTATAGTCATATCTCTGTGAAAAGTTGCAATCTTTAAGCAATAGGTTTATTTTTTTAAAAACTGTACTAACAGAAATTTATGTAGAGTAGGTAAAAACTGATCTGATCTAAGAAAAAAGATATATAACTTACACTGCTGTTCAAACTTCCCAATTTCCAATAACTTGCATCCAGGCCCTCTAACGTACCTATGATTTATGTTTAATTTGCTCATATTAAGCTTCTGCTGCTGCTGCTGCTAAGTCGCTTCAGTCATGTCTGACTCTGTGCGACCCTATGGACAGCAGCCCACCAAGCTCCCCAATCCCTGGGATTCTCCAGGCAAGAACACTGGAGTGGGTTGCCATTTCCTTNGCCCTCTAACGTACCTATGATTTATGTTTAATTTGCTCATATTAAGCTTCTGCTGCTGCTGCTGCTAAGTCGCTTCAGTCATGTCTGACTCTGTGCGACCCTATGGACAGCAGCCCACCAAGCTCCCCAATCCCTGGGATTCTCCAGGCAAGAACACTGGAGTGGGTTGCCATTTCCTTCTCTAATGCATGAAAGTGAAAAGCGAAAGTGAGGTCGCTCAGTCGTGTTCAACTCTTTGCAACCTCATGGACTGCAGCCTACCAGTCTCCTCCATCCATGGGATTTTCCAGGCAAGAGTACTAGAGTGGGTTGCTATTGCCTTCTCTGTCATATTAAGCACCCTCCCCCTAAAAATACCCCTATAAATCAAAAGCTGTCACATAGCTAGCTATTCCAGTGCCAATGACAGTGGAATTTGATCTTTTCCTTTTGAAATGTGTGCACTTTAAGATATGTGGCCTATGGTATTTTAAACTAGAGCAGTTTAAAACACAATCCATTAGAGCTGAATTACACAGGCCTTCAATCATTTGATGACTGAGTTCTGTATGAGGAAATGGCCAATGTCAAAAGAAGAGTGACAAAGATAGTTTTTATAACATGCTTTAGGAGAAGAAATGTGGTTAATATGAATCTGTGGGACAACTTCCTCTGACAAAGAGCAAGTGGCATCAAATTGGGGCAAATACCCCACATATACAGTGACAAAGGAAAGTAAATGGGAAATTATAGCTTTGGAACGTAACTGTATCCAAAGGAACCCACTAGTCTTTCCAGAAAGAGCTATTTAGTCTGGCAGTTCTTAAAACTATAATTTTCTTCTTCTTTTGTTGGCTTCTTTAATCTAAGATGTCCTGGAAACTAAAGAGAATTTTTGGGAGAACTTCCTTCCCTATGTCTCAGTAAATATAATAAGATAAAGCATGCATCTCTTCATCTTCTCCAAGTGATATTTGATTTGGATCTTTTGTATGTTTATTAACACTCTGTGTGATATTTGCCATCATTGCGTAGGTCTGGGTTTGTGAGGTTAGCACTTCAGAATTAGCTTATTTGCTTCTAGATACCATGTCTGCACTTCAAGGAGTCAAGTAGAAATTATGCCTCAGGTTATAGATGTATGAATCAATAAACTAAGATTTCCCTAGATGTGCTTGACAAACAGCTTCAACCAGGAGCATAATTCAATCATTTATATTTTTCTTTGGAATTAAACTATTTATTAAAATATTGAATGCATACCGGTAATCTCTCCCTCAGCACTTTTCTTCCATTCAGTCCCTCTTCCAGTAATTTTTCCAGGGTGAAAAATTTGAAGTTCTTATGGAGACATGTTATTCCACCACCTCAATCCATTCAATAGTTGTCAATTTATATTACAATAAAGGCCCAAATATTACACATGGACTAATAGACAGGGAACAGTTTGACCCTCCCCACCATACACCATGTTTTCCATCACTGTTTTAGCTCCATTGCCTTTGTTCCTATTCTAGTTTTTCCTATGGTCACTATAATTTTAGAAATAACTTCTTCAAGGCTGAAAAGATTAATTAAAAAAATGTAAGAGCCCAAATAAGTTACTATGAAAATAACATTCCAGTCACTTCTCAAAAGTATAATCTGTATTTGTTGCTGAAACTAAATGACTGGCCCAAAAGATAGACATAGAGTTTTAGAAATGAACTGTGTATATACATATACATACACAAAGAGATTTTATTATAAAGAATTGGCTCCTGAGAAATCCCAAGATCTGCAGTCAGGAAGCTGAAGACCTGGCAGAGCCAGCTGTATGGTTACAGTCCAAATTGAAAGGCTTGACAACCAGCAGAGCTGACAGTATAGTTTCAGTCAGAAAGCCAACAGCTCAAGATCCAGGATGAGCTGATATTTGAGTCTGAGTTCAAAGGCAAGAAAAAACTGATACCCCAATTCAAAGGCAGCCAGGTAAGAGGGATTCCCTCTTATTCAGGAGAGGGTCAGCATTTGTTCTTCTCAGGCCTTCAGCGGATTAGATGAGGCCCACCCACAATATGGAAGAGAATGAAAGGGATAAACTAGGAAAACTCACCATAAGAGACAAATAACTTGGATAGTCTATAACTATGAGGAGAATATAATTTTTAATTTAAAATCTCCCGAAAAAGAAATTCCCTAGATGGCATCACTGGGGAATTCTACTAAATGTTGAAGAAGATATAACACTAATTCTATATAATCTTTTCCAGAAAATAGACGAGAAGAGGACATTTCCATTTTATGAAGGCAGTATTACCCTGATACCTAAACCAGACAAAAACAGTACAATAAAGTAAACCATAGATGATTATCTCTCATGGTATTAGATTCAAAAATTCTTAGCAAATTATTAGTAAATACAATTCAACACTCTATAAAAATAATTATGCAAAGAGTTGACTCACTGGAAAAGAGTCTGATGCTGGGAGGGATTGGGGGCAGGAGGAGAAGGGGACGACCGAGGATGAGATGGCTGGATGGCATCACGGACTCGATGGACGCGAGTCTGAGTGAACTCCGGGAGATGGTGATGGACAGGAAAGCCTGGCGTGGGGTCGCAAAGAGTCGGACATGACTGAGCGACTGAACTGAACTAAACTGAACTGAACTGACAATATTACCAAATGGGGTTTATTTCACTGATGCAAGGGTGGTTTTATTTTTGAAAAACAATCATTGTAACATACTACATTAACAGATCTAAGAAGAAATCATCATACAATCATCAACTGATGCAGAAAAATGATTTCACAAAACTCAATACCCATTCATGATTAAAATGAAAAAAAAAAACCTCTCAGAAAACTGGTAATAGAAAGTTCCCTAGTTCATAAAATCATATTTAAGAAAATTACAGCTAAAATCATACTTAACTGTGAAAAGCTGGATGCTTTACCCTTAAGACTGGGAATAAAGCAAGGATTTCACCTATACCACTGCTATTCAACATGATACTGGAAGTTCTAGCAAGAAAAAGAAAAGCAAGGAAGAAATAAAGCAAGGAAAAGAAATAAAGTCAAACAGATCAGAAAGGAATAAATTAAACTGTCTCTATTTAAGATGAAATAATGATCCACATAGAAAATCTAAGAAATCTAGGGAAAAAAAAAGAAAAACCTCCCAGAACTAGTGAGTAGATTTGCCAAGATCACAGGATGAAAGGTTAACATATAAAAATTAACTGTATTTTTTATATACTAGCAATGAACATATGGAACATTTTAAAATATAATACCATTTACAACCATTAAAAAATCAAATACTCAGATGTAAATATATCAAAATATGTTATAAGACTTATACTCTTAAAAACTATAAAATCTTGATGGAAGGAATTAAGGAAGATCTAAATAAATGTAGAGACATACTGCATTCATAGACTGGAAAGTGAAAGTGAAGTCGCTCAGTCATGTCTGACTCTTTGTGACACCATGGACTGTAGCCCACCAGGCTCCTCAGTCCAAGGAATTTTCCAGGCAAGAATACTGGAGTGGGTTGCCATTTCCTTCTCCAGGGGATCTTCCCAACCCAGGGATCGAANGAAGTCGCTCAGTCATGTCTGACTCTTTGTGACACCATGGACTGTAGCCCACCAGGCTCCTCAGTCCAAGGAATTTTCCAGGCAAGAATACTGGAGTGGGTTGCCATTTCCTTCTCCAGGGGATCTTCCCAACCCAGGGATCGAACCCAGGTCTCCCAAACTGTAGGCAGACGCTTTACTGTCTGAGCCAACATAAGTAACAATGACAATTCTCTCTGAATTGGTATTCAATACAATTCCTATCAAAATATCAGCAAGATATTCTGTAAATATAGATGAGAGTTAATTCTAGAATTTGTATGAAAAGGCAAAGAATCTAGAATAGCCAAAATAATTTTGAAGAAAAATATAAAGTGGGAAGAAGCTACCTATCAAGGTTCAAGACTTACTATACAACTATGGTAATTAAGACTGTGGTATTGATATTAAGATAGATACATAAGTCAATGGAATACAATAGAGAACACAGAAAAATGAACAGGTACAGACAACTGATTTTTTACAGAGGTGCAAAAGTAATTAAAGAAGGAGGGATAGTCTTTTTATTTGCTTTTAAATTATTTCTTTTAATTGGAGGCTAATTACTTTTCAATATTGTGATGGGTTTTGCCACACACTGACATGAATCAGGGACAGGTGTACATGTGTCTCCCACCCTTAACCCTATTCCCACCTCCCTCCCCACCCCATCCCTCTGGGTTGTCCCACTGCACTGGCTTTGAGTGCCCTGTTTCATGCATTGAACTTGGACTGGTCATCTGTTTCACATATGGTAATTAGGCTATTAAGCAAGATATACTCATGACTAACTAATTACTGAAATAAAAGAATGATTCCACCACAGCACTTTCATAATTACAGCTCTGGGTACCATTTGTCTTAATTAGAAATGTTCATTGTATTGAGGGACACTGTACATCATCCCTCATCTTATATTCAGAGCTATTACAGATGCTCTTTTGTTTTAGAAGTTTCAGGTTGGGTAGGCAATTAAACAATGAACACAAAAAGCTAGGAGATGTGTGTCCATTAGATACTTTTCTCATAGTTAAAAGAATTTTCTTGAGAAAAAAATACTTACAGGCTGATATATGGACTTCCCTGATGGCTTAATGGTAAAGAATCTGCTTGCAATGCAGGAGACACGGGTTCAATCTCTGGGTGGAGAAGATCCCCTGGAGATGGAAATGGCTACCCACCACAGCATTCTTGTCTGGAGAATCCCATGGACAGAGAATCCTGGTGGGCTACAGTCCATGGGGTTGCAAAAGAGTCAGACAGGACTGAGTGACTAAACAACAACAAAGCTGATATATAGGCCTCTTTAAAGACATTTTAAGCAGTTTAATAAACTATAAGTGTACATAATGCCAGTGAAGATATTAGAAAACAATCATAATCATTTGTCAAACTATTTCAATGGAATCATAGCAATAAAAATTTCCTGCTGTTTTAATTCCCTATTGCTACTATAACAGATTATCAAAAATGTAGTGCCTTAAAACAACACAGATTTATTATCTCAGTGTTACGGAGGTCCAAAGTCTAAAATGGATCTCCCTGTGTTAAGTCAAGGTGTTAGCTGGACCGCATTCCTTCTGGACACCCTAGAGGAGAATCCATTTCTTTGCATTTCCCTGATTCTAGAGGCTTCCTTCATTCCTTCACTCATGGTCCCCTTCCTTCATCTTCAAAGCCAGCAACATTTGGCCAAGTTCTTCTCATATTGCTACGTTTTTGGTTCTCTCTCATCTACCTTGACCTTCCACTTATGAGGACCCATGTCACTATACTAAGACTAACTAGTTAATCTAGTTGGGAAGAGAGAATCTTCCCATCTCAACATCTGCTGATTAACAATCTTAGCTCCATCTACACAACCTTAATTCCTTTTTGGCATGTCATCAAAGATATTCACAAGTTCCAGGCATTAGGACATGAACATCTTTGGGTTGAGCATTATTTTGCCTACCACAGTGACTAAAATGTCTGTTCAGAAGTTGTCTTATGTAATAATAGATTAAGAACATATTCCAACTGTCAAATTTGGGGGGATCAAAAAATCACTATAATAATTAAATAATATCTCCCCCACAAGCACAATATTTGATTATAAAATATATGAATGACTAACTAGTTTCTATAGGCATATATAACATTTCATATGGAAATGAGTGTTTTTCAGCTAATGAATTACTGTGTGATGATAAACATTTTACAGTATTTGAAACATTTAAGAAATCTCTTGAACTTGTGTTTGTATCCCCTCATTATAGTTTTCTGAATGTTGAAATACTGTCAACATTTTGGTGGAAAGATGGTTTTTATACTTAGAACTAAAAGCATAATCCATTGAGTTACATCTCATGAAAAAGTGAGTTCTCCAAATTATACTATTTATTATTATTTTTACTATTGTTAGTTTTGTCCAAAATAGCATGGCCATGAATTGATAAGACTGATGGAAGACAATCTCAATAAAGGAGATATAAAAACAATACATCTCTATCATTTCTTAATGTGAATATATGAATTGACTATTCCTTTTAGTATTCATGGAATTAGTTACAAAGTGCCATTATATAATTGAACCCTGTGTTAAGCATTTAACTAAGTAGAAACTTCCTATTGCTTAAATTTTCAAATTATTATCATTACATATATACGTGTACATATGTATATATATATATATTTTAAAGTGACACCATCGTATGTGTTTCCTTGACTGTGTTGATTTTAAAGAGTCACTAGTTGATATGCAAAAGCAACTGGAAATTGGGGATGAAAATGTGTATGATGCCCATCTCTAAGTCAAACACAGCACGAGAAAACCTTTCACCTATTGTTTTCGCTGTCTTTTCCAGTCATATTTAAACTGCTTTTAAGCATTCCCAGTGTGAGCCCTCCTTGCAGTTTTTCTCTCTAGCCTGGATCCACTTGTGCTGGTACTTGCATTTATGTTTCTCAAACACTTGCAAGTGATAGAAAAGTCAATGCATCCAGAAGTTTCTTAATGCCGTAAACTGTTAGAAATTTTTCTTGAGATCAAATCAGTCTTAACACTTCTCACCATTGGAATGTATATTCTAGTTATGAATCAATTTCTTCCTCCACCTGGAGACCTCCTTGGTTCTTAACAGCAAGAGAATGACAAGCAAGAGTGAGAGAAGATGGGATAGGAGGGAAGGGGAGGGAATGACGAGGCAGAGGGGAAAGAAACACATGACTAGACCCTTATTTAGAACAAAATGAATCAGATCTAGGGGTACAATCCAGTGTGTGTATTCAGACACTTCATTAACTCATTTATTTATTCTTGCACATGTGTTGTGAATTTTACCATATGCCAGTTACTGTTCAATATACAGGGAACACATCCGTGAACAAAGCATGCAAAAAATTCTGAATGCATAGAATATCCATACACAGCATTTTGGACAAAGAGCAAAATGGCAATACAGAGTGTTTTACTTGTTTATTCAAGTGATAGCTATTATTGTAATAAGATAATCTGGCCCTTTGGGGGCATTAAACTAAATCTACTTCAAATCAGGATTATAGTCAAGGTATAGTCATATCTCTGTGAAAAGTTGCAATCTTTAAGCAATAGGTTTATTTTTTTAAAAACTGTACTAACAGAAATTTATGTAGAGTAGGTAAAAACTGATCTGATCTAAGAAAAAAGATATATAACTTACACTGCTGTTCAAACTTCCCAATTTCCAATAACTTGCATCCAGGCCCTCTAACGTACCTATGATTTATGTTTAATTTGCTCATATTAAGCTTCTGCTGCTGCTGCTGCTAAGTCGCTTCAGTCATGTCTGACTCTGTGCGACCCTATGGACAGCAGCCCACCAAGCTCCCCAATCCCTGGGATTCTCCAGGCAAGAACACTGGAGTGGGTTGCCATTTCCTTCTCTAATGCATGAAAGTGAAAAGCGAAAGTGAGGTCGCTCAGTCGTGTTCAACTCTTTGCAACCTCATGGACTGCAGCCTACCAGTCTCCTCCATCCATGGGATTTTCCAGGCAAGAGTACTAGAGTGGGTTGCTATTGCCTTCTCTGTCATATTAAGCACCCTCCCCCTAAAAATACCCCTATAAATCAAAAGCTGTCACATAGCTAGCTATTCCAGTGCCAATGACAGTGGAATTTGATCTTTTCCTTTTGAAATGTGTGCACTTTAAGATATGTGGCCTATGGTATTTTAAACTAGAGCAGTTTAAAACACAATCCATTAGAGCTGAATTACACAGGCCTTCAATCATTTGATGACTGAGTTCTGTATGAGGAAATGGCCAATGTCAAAAGAAGAGTGACAAAGATAGTTTTTATAACATGCTTTAGGAGAAGAAATGTGGTTAATATGAATCTGTGGGACAACTTCCTCTGACAAAGAGCAAGTGGCATCAAATTGGGGCAAATACCCCACATATACAGTGACAAAGGAAAGTAAATGGGAAATTATAGCTTTGGAACGTAACTGTATCCAAAGGAACCCACTAGTCTTTCCAGAAAGAGCTATTTAGTCTGGCAGTTCTTAAAACTATAATTTTCTTCTTCTTTTGTTGGCTTCTTTAATCTAAGATGTCCTGGAAACTAAAGAGAATTTTTGGGAGAACTTCCTTCCCTATGTCTCAGTAAATATAATAAGATAAAGCATGCATCTCTTCATCTTCTCCAAGTGATATTTGATTTGGATCTTTTGTATGTTTATTAACACTCTGTGTGATATTTGCCATCATTGCGTAGGTCTGGGTTTGTGAGGTTAGCACTTCAGAATTAGCTTATTTGCTTCTAGATACCATGTCTGCACTTCAAGGAGTCAAGTAGAAATTATGCCTCAGGTTATAGATGTATGAATCAATAAACTAAGATTTCCCTAGATGTGCTTGACAAACAGCTTCAACCAGGAGCATAATTCAATCATTTATATTTTTCTTTGGAATTAAACTATTTATTAAAATATTGAATGCATACCGGTAATCTCTCCCTCAGCACTTTTCTTCCATTCAGTCCCTCTTCCAGTAATTTTTCCAGGGTGAAAAATTTGAAGTTCTTATGGAGACATGTTATTCCACCACCTCAATCCATTCAATAGTTGTCAATTTATATTACAATAAAGGCCCAAATATTACACATGGACTAATAGACAGGGAACAGTTTGACCCTCCCCACCATACACCATGTTTTCCATCACTGTTTTAGCTCCATTGCCTTTGTTCCTATTCTAGTTTTTCCTATGGTCACTATAATTTTAGAAATAACTTCTTCAAGGCTGAAAAGATTAATTAAAAAAATGTAAGAGCCCAAATAAGTTACTATGAAAATAACATTCCAGTCACTTCTCAAAAGTATAATCTGTATTTGTTGCTGAAACTAAATGACTGGCCCAAAAGATAGACATAGAGTTTTAGAAATGAACTGTGTATATACATATACATACACAAAGAGATTTTATTATAAAGAATTGGCTCCTGAGAAATCCCAAGATCTGCAGTCAGGAAGCTGAAGACCTGGCAGAGCCAGCTGTATGGTTACAGTCCAAATTGAAAGGCTTGACAACCAGCAGAGCTGACAGTATAGTTTCAGTCAGAAAGCCAACAGCTCAAGATCCAGGATGAGCTGATATTTGAGTCTGAGTTCAAAGGCAAGAAAAAACTGATACCCCAATTCAAAGGCAGCCAGGTAAGAGGGATTCCCTCTTATTCAGGAGAGGGTCAGCATTTGTTCTTCTCAGGCCTTCAGCGGATTAGATGAGGCCCACCCACAATATGGAAGAGAATGAAAGGGATAAACTAGGAAAACTCACCATAAGAGACAAATAACTTGGATAGTCTATAACTATGAGGAGAATATAATTTTTAATTTAAAATCTCCCGAAAAAGAAATTCCCTAGATGGCATCACTGGGGAATTCTACTAAATGTTGAAGAAGATATAACACTAATTCTATATAATCTTTTCCAGAAAATAGACGAGAAGAGGACATTTCCATTTTATGAAGGCAGTATTACCCTGATACCTAAACCAGACAAAAACAGTACAATAAAGTAAACCATAGATGATTATCTCTCATGGTATTAGATTCAAAAATTCTTAGCAAATTATTAGTAAATACAATTCAACACTCTATAAAAATAATTATGCAAAGAGTTGACTCACTGGAAAAGAGTCTGATGCTGGGAGGGATTGGGGGCAGGAGGAGAAGGGGACGACCGAGGATGAGATGGCTGGATGGCATCACGGACTCGATGGACGCGAGTCTGAGTGAACTCCGGGAGATGGTGATGGACAGGAAAGCCTGGCGTGGGGTCGCAAAGAGTCGGACATGACTGAGCGACTGAACTGAACTAAACTGAACTGAACTGACAATATTACCAAATGGGGTTTATTTCACTGATGCAAGGGTGGTTTTATTTTTGAAAAACAATCATTGTAACATACTACATTAACAGATCTAAGAAGAAATCATCATACAATCATCAACTGATGCAGAAAAATGATTTCACAAAACTCAATACCCATTCATGATTAAAATGAAAAAAAAAAACCTCTCAGAAAACTGGTAATAGAAAGTTCCCTAGTTCATAAAATCATATTTAAGAAAATTACAGCTAAAATCATACTTAACTGTGAAAAGCTGGATGCTTTACCCTTAAGACTGGGAATAAAGCAAGGATTTCACCTATACCACTGCTATTCAACATGATACTGGAAGTTCTAGCAAGAAAAAGAAAAGCAAGGAAGAAATAAAGCAAGGAAAAGAAATAAAGTCAAACAGATCAGAAAGGAATAAATTAAACTGTCTCTATTTAAGATGAAATAATGATCCACATAGAAAATCTAAGAAATCTAGGGAAAAAAAAAGAAAAACCTCCCAGAACTAGTGAGTAGATTTGCCAAGATCACAGGATGAAAGGTTAACATATAAAAATTAACTGTATTTTTTATATACTAGCAATGAACATATGGAACATTTTAAAATATAATACCATTTACAACCATTAAAAAATCAAATACTCAGATGTAAATATATCAAAATATGTTATAAGACTTATACTCTTAAAAACTATAAAATCTTGATGGAAGGAATTAAGGAAGATCTAAATAAATGTAGAGACATACTGCATTCATAGACTGGAAAGTGAAAGTGAAGTCGCTCAGTCATGTCTGACTCTTTGTGACACCATGGACTGTAGCCCACCAGGCTCCTCAGTCCAAGGAATTTTCCAGGCAAGAATACTGGAGTGGGTTGCCATTTCCTTCTCCAGGGGATCTTCCCAACCCAGGGATCGAACCCAGGTCTCCCAAACTGTAGGCAGACGCTTTACTGTCTGAGCCAACATAAGTAACAATGACAATTCTCTCTGAATTGGTATTCAATACAATTCCTATCAAAATATCAGCAAGATATTCTGTAAATATAGATGAGAGTTAATTCTAGAATTTGTATGAAAAGGCAAAGAATCTAGAATAGCCAAAATAATTTTGAAGAAAAATATAAAGTGGGAAGAAGCTACCTATCAAGGTTCAAGACTTACTATACAACTATGGTAATTAAGACTGTGGTATTGATATTAAGATAGATACATAAGTCAATGGAATACAATAGAGAACACAGAAAAATGAACAGGTACAGACAACTGATTTTTTACAGAGGTGCAAAAGTAATTAAAGAAGGAGGGATAGTCTTTTTATTTGCTTTTAAATTATTTCTTTTAATTGGAGGCTAATTACTTTTCAATATTGTGATGGGTTTTGCCACACACTGACATGAATCAGGGACAGGTGTACATGTGTCTCCCACCCTTAACCCTATTCCCACCTCCCTCCCCACCCCATCCCTCTGGGTTGTCCCACTGCACTGGCTTTGAGTGCCCTGTTTCATGCATTGAACTTGGACTGGTCATCTGTTTCACATATGGTAATATACAGGTTTCAATGCTATTCTCGCAAATCATCCCACCCTCGTTTTTTCCCACAGAGTCCAAAAGTCTGTTCTTTATATCTGTGTCTCTTTTGCTGTCTCGCATATAAGGCTGTCGTTACCATCTTTCTAAATTCCATATATATGTGCTAATATACTGTATTGGTGTCTTCTTTCTGACTTACTTCACTCTGTACAATAGGCTCCACTTTCATCCACCTCATTAGAACTGATTCAAATGTGTTCTTTTTATAGCTGAGTAATACTCCATTGTGTATATGTACCACAGCTTTCTTATCCATTCATCTGCCAATGGACATCTATCTTGCTTCCATTCCTAGCTATTGTAAACAGTGCTGTGATGAACATTGGGGTACACGTCTGTTTCAGTTCTGGTTTCCTTGGTATGTATGCCCAGCAGTGGGATTGCTGGGTCGTATGGCAGTTCTATCTTCAGTTTTTTAAGGAATTTCCACACTGTTCTCCATAGTGGCTGTACTAGTTTGCATTCCCATCAACAGTGTAAGAGGGTTCCCTTTTCTCCACACCCTCTCCAGCATTTATTGCTTGTAGACTTTTTGATAGCAGCCATTCTGACTGGTGTGAGATGGTACCTCATTGTGGTTTTGATTTATATTTCTCTCAACAAATGGTGCTGGAATAATTGGGTATCCATGGTCCCCCTAGAAAGGAGGTAGACCTACCTCTCACATCTCATCTCAAAAATTACCTCAAAATTTATCACAGACTAAATGCAAAATGTGAAACTATAAACCATTTAGAAGATAACATAAAGGAAATCTTCAGTACCTAGTAATTGGTGAAGCCTTTTTAGACATGACATCAAAGTCATAATCCATAATAGAAAAGAAATTTAAATATTGGACTTCATCAAAATCAACAATGTTTGCCGTGTGAAGAACTCCAGTAAGAGCATGAAAAGGAAAGCTAGAGGCTTGGAGAAAATATTTGCAAACCACGTATTTGACAGAGGACTCCTATCTAGAACTATATAAAGAGCTCTTAAAAGTCAACATTCTAAAATATTCCATTAATAGTCAAAAGACATTAACAGACATGGCAGTGCAGAGATTTTATAAGTGACAAATAAATATATGAAAGGTGTTCAACATCCTAAACTGTTAGAGAAATGAAAATTAAGGCCATGATGAGATACCACTATACACTTAATCTGTACAGCTAAACTATAAAACACTAAATATCAAATGATGGGAAGGATGCAAAGAAACTAGATCTCTCATATAATACTCTTGGGAATGTAAAGTATGGGAAACATGCCAGTTTCCTCTATTACTTCCTCTTTAAGCTGCACTTTCTCTTTACACATATGTTCATTTTTATCTAGATTCAATAAATTTCATAAATACTATTGCATATGACTTTAGATTTATTCATCCTAATATAATTTTGTGGTAGCAGTTAACATGCTGTAATTAAGTCATCCTCTCAAAATTTGAAGATATCACAAATGGGACCCCTACTCTTGAATGATTCATGGCCTAATGAAGTGAAATAATGCTAAATACAGTTCTTAAATTTAATTTAATTTTATTTTATGTTATGAATGCTAGTACAAAAAACTAAAAGGATTATTTTATAATCTAGTCACCATTATTGTGGTTTACTATTATGCAACTTGTTATATATATTTGATGTCTTAAAAGGGTTATAATGTCCTTTGTAAACTGTCTACTTAATATACATCAAGAATATTTGCATTAACTTTAAATAATTTTCCTTATTGTTAGCTATTATATAACTATTTGTATAATTTTATTGCAGTATTTTATTCTTACAGTGATAAATACACCTGAATATCTCAACTAACTGATAGAATATCAACATATAAAAATAATAATTCAGGGAGTTCCCTGGTGACCTACTGGTTATGATTCTGAACTTTCACTGCCATGCCCTGGGTTCAACCCCTGGTTGGGGAACTGAGATCCTAGAAGCCATGCAGCATGGTCAAATGATGATGATAATGATAAGTTCACTTCAACTTAAACTTTAAGGTCCACATATTATATTAAGACACTCTTTTCTCTGTCTCCTGGGGTTGTTCACTCTGAAAACATCTTAGAAAAAAATAGTTCTCAACAGGTACAAGTACCTCTGCTTGTAATATATAGAGAGAAACATCAACGACCCATGGAGAATATCTCTCAATAGAAATATCTATACATTCCATTTCTTATGGATAGTAATCACTACCTACACAGATGCAGTGCTTACTGTGTACTAGCATTATGTTAAACACTTTTACCTATATTAACTCCCTGGAGCCTCTCTACAACTGTGTGAATTAGGCACTAGTATTGCATAGATTAGCATACTACAGCAGAAAAGTTAAGTAGTTTCCCTAAGGTCACACAGCTAGTAAGTGGTAGAGCTGAGACATATACCCAGGTAATATAATTGCAACCTTGTTCCATTGTCCACTATATCATAGAGCTTCTATAAGTTATTACTTACATATTATATTTTATGCTGTTATATGCTGATATTTCATATTACTATTTTATCCCATATACAAATGGCAGTCCCTTGTCATTGGTGGGCCAGTGGTTAAGAATCTTGCCTGCCAACATAGAGGACATGGGTTCAATCCCTGGTCTGGGAAGATCCCACATGCCACGAGCAAGCAACTAAATTCATGCACCACAACTACTGAGCCTGCGCTGTAGAGCCGATGAACTGCAACTACTGAGCCTGTGAGCCACAACAAGAGAGTAGCCCCCATTCGCTGCAACTAGAGAAAGCCTATGCATAGCAAGAAAAACTCAGTGCAGTCAGAAATAAATACATGCATAAACAAACAACTTTATTTAAGAAAAAAAGTGGCAGGGGCTTCCCAAGTGGTGCCAGTGGTAAACTATCTGCCTGCCAATGCAAGAAAAAAGTGGTTTCCCCATCAAGCTAAGGAAGCTATGAACAATTCATCTACTGTATTACCAGTAAGGAGTCCTTAAGAATGGAACATGTAGAGAACACAATTAGAAGGCAGGCAGCAGCCACACAACCATGGATGAGATGTTTTGGTTTGGGTCTCTTACTATGTATATTCTTTTTGTTCAAACATTGACATGCCCTATCTTTGGCTATTTAAGTTTCTCAAATCTGGCTGAATATTTGACACTGTATTTACACTCAGTATTGGACTCTCAAACATTTTGTTTTAATTGGTCTCAACTCTTTCACAACTCCTGACTCTATCACTACCATAGAATATTGTGAGAGGTTTAATAAAACCTCTTAATAAGGTTCATACACTATCTTTCTCTGCTCTTATCCTCACCTATTATGCTAGTCAAGAATGAACCCTGTCAAAATTATGAAATGAGTCTGACTTGACTTGATATTATATAACCCATAATGGTGCTTAGAAGGTATCACTCCATACCTACATCCTCATTAAAGTTCTTGACAGAAATTAGTTAAGAAACACATTAGCTCACTTCTGTGTATGATGAAAGGTAAGAGTGTGAGAGAAAATTCCATGGTAAGGGCATTGAGCAGTAAAGATATGTGGTTGGTATATTTCTGTGCCTGTGAGGTGAAATCAAAAAGTTCATGGTATTATGGAATGAGTACGAATTTGTAGTCAGACACTCCTATGTGTTTGAAACACGTTAATGGGCAAAAGAAAATGAGGGTATTAATGACCAATTCGCAGTACCTTTGTAATAATTAGAAGTCACAGAAGTCACATTAGAAGGATTCATTTGGCACAGTTCTTGGCACTCAGTAAGTACTCAAGTATTTTATTAGTGAGTGGTAGTGGAAATGAGGGGAAAAGATGAAGGGGTCATATATATATTAAATGGACATGAAATACATATCAATCATTATAATGTAGAGGTATTATTTATATATTTATTAAATGCAATATTAAAAAATTATGATGTACTAATCGGTTATAATTTTTAACACTAACTGGATATTTGATGACATAAATTATTTTTTAAGTACAAAAATAAAATTGTCCTTTTTTAAAATTTACATTTTAATTATGCAAACAAGAATTTACAGATGAGAAGTGGAAATAGATATGGTGTCAATGGAACAGGATTGGCCATTGGATAGAGCTGAGGGATTGGTGTCTGAGTGCACATTATGTTAGTACACCTACATAAGTGTGTTCAAATTTCTTCATAAAAAAACAAATAACAGTTAGTTCTCCAAAACGGAGGGAGACAGAATGGTACAGATAAT
Organism: Oreotragus oreotragus; assembly: GCA_006410675.1. Lineage (NCBI taxonomy): Eukaryota > Metazoa > Chordata > Mammalia > Artiodactyla > Bovidae > Oreotragus > Oreotragus oreotragus. The sequence goes on from SJYX01016205.1 coordinate 57,979, forward strand.
AGCCTAAGACACGTCAAGCTCACCTTAGAAACAGAGTCCATATGACACAAGGGATTTGAAGAGTGGCACAACATACAGTAAATAGTTTATGAAAGAGCAGTGAAAACAAAAATCTTTATTTGTGCCACAGATTTTACTGGCGCCAGGCTATTACATATATAGTAATCATCATGAATGCCATGCAAGGTATGTTTAGCTGCATTTAATGTCAACTTCACAGATCTCATCTTGAATTCTGACTCTTCATTAACCTCTTCATATCCTTCTCCTAATTTATAGTCATAATTGACTCATAGGTTTGTTTGCAGTTTTACTTAATTGTTGACTATGCAAACAATATATTTTCCCCTGCCTTTTAATGACTTATACTCCATTTGATGATTTATTTATGTTTCTAGAACATACTTGCTGATATGAAAATGTCTCTTTTATTTCCTCAGGGCGTAAATACAGTATAAGACTTTTCATTACCTTTTGTATTGTTATCGCAATCAAGTCCACTTTAACTTTCTTCAGAAGAAAAACATTATTAAAATGATGTTGAAGATTATGCAAGATTGACAAAAAACATAGCTGAGGCAACTGTTTTAGTTACAGAACGTCTCAGTTGTCAAACAATCAAATAAATGACTACATAATTGACCCTAATTCTTTGTTAAGATGAAAGCAACAAGTAGCAAGATGGCACCTTGATTCAGATCAGTCATCTCAACGACTGAGTCAGAGCACTGCAGTAATTCAAATTTGAGGAATTAACTGCTACTGCCCTGGGTGTTCTTTGGGAGGAATGATGCTAAAGCTGAAACTCCAGTACTTTGGCCACCTCATGCGAAGAGTTAACTCACTGGAAAAGACTGATGCTGGGAGGGATTGGGGGCAGAAAGAGAAGGGGACGACCGAGGAAGAGATGGCTGGATGGCATCATGGACTCGATGGACGTGAGTCTGAGTGAACTCCAGGAGATGGTGATGGACAGGGAGGCCTGGCGTGCTGCGATTCATGGGATCACAAAGAGTCAGACACGACTGAGCAACTGAACTGAACTGAACTGAACTGAGCTGAGAAGTCAGCCAGCTAGTAAGGGATACACTCCTTATATATCAACAATCACAATGAGGGAGTTAGGGCACATAATATTAGTACTGCTATATAACAATTGTACAACACAATGACATTTATAAGGCACTTTCACATGTGGCTCAATTTAATCTTCACAACAATCATACTAGATACCATTGTCCCTATTTTATGTTGAGAAACTTGTTTTTCAATATAATTGGTTTGAATATCTCACTCAAAGTCATACATGTGACTGCTGCTATTTCAATTGGAATCAAGTTCTGAATCCAGTGGTTTTTCCACTGTTCCCAGTTGCCAAGTATAGACATCAAATCTTAACTTTTCCAAAGCTATATTATTCCTAAAAACAAATTTTCATTAAATTCATTTTTTGCCTGTTCTTGGACTTAAAAAAGTTATTGGAATATAGTTGATTTGCAACGTTGTGTTAGTTTCATGTGTATCTAAATCACAAAAAAGTGATTCAGTTATACATATATTGTACATATAGCCACTATTTTTTCTTAGATTCTTTTCCTGTGTAGGCCATTACAAAGCAATGAGTAGTGTTCCCTGTGCTATACAGCAAGGTTATTATTAGTTATCTATTTTATATATAGTAGTGCATATAAGTCACTCCCAATCTCCCAATTACCCCCCCACCACCACCTCTTATACCCTGGTAACCAGAAGTTAATTTTCTACATCTGTGGCTATACTTCTGTTTTAAGTTCATTTGAATGCTTTTTTTTTTTAATTCCACATATAAGTGATATCCTATATTTGCCTTTCTCTATCTGGCTTACTTCACTAGGAATGAAAATCTCAGGTCCACCCATGTTGCTACAAATGGTCTTATTTTGTTCTTTATTTTTAAACTTCGATCATAGTTTCATAGTTATCATTGAGAAAGATGACCAATTTTCTGCCCTCAGAAATTAGTAGAGGCTTATATCCAACTCATAGCTCTATTGTTAATTTTAGTGGAAGTCTCCCAAATTTCATCTTATAGCTATTTTTGAACTAATAGGTCTTTCTGTCAAAGGATTTTACCTTATTAAATGGAGACCTCATTGCTCTCACGTGCATCAGGAAACTGTGAATGTTCCTGACAGACTAGAACATCTGATTCTACTTATCAGTTCTCCTGGTGATGAGTTTTCTGCAACTAGATTTTTTGGTTTCAATTTTTCATATATTTTCTCATTTTTTTTAACATTTTATCTATAGTCCTTTTAAAAATTATTTCCTAGTTAATTCATTACAATAAAATCAGTTTCACACGTAATTATAGTCACTTCTTTGATTTGTACCCCTGAGCCAGTCACAAAACATTCTGCCATGTATTTAAAGTATCTGAGATCCTTTACACATGTTCATTATATGTACTTCATTAACTGTAGCTTCATCAGAGGAGGAAACATTAACTTCCCTAAAAATGTATATGAAATTATTAAATATATAAGATGGAGACTATGTCTTCAAGGGAGTGAGAGAGTGTATTGAGAGGGATGGTGCTTAGGAAGCAGAAATACTGCCTTAAGGCCCAGACAAAACAGCCTCTGACTGGACACCCAGTGGGACCACTAGCAATCCACTTCCAGCCCCTACTCTGGGTACTCATGTCCCAAGGATTCCCTTCTCTAATGGCCCTCAGTCCCCTCCAGGGCTGTGTGGGCTTTTTCCTGGGCTCATCATGCTGAGTGCAGACCTGCCTCATTTGTGTACAGCCCTGGGCCCAAGGGATAACCAAGTGGCAGATATTAATGGGGAGGTAAGAATAAAGATTTTTATTATTGAAGTATTGACATACAGAATCATATTAGTCTCAGGTAGGACTGCAAGGAGATCCAACCAGTCCATTCTGAAGGAGATCAGCCCTGGGATTTCTTTGGAAGGAATTGGCAGTCCCTTGTCATTGGTGGGCCAGTGGTTAAGAATCTTGCCTGCCAACATAGAGGACATGGGTTCAATCCCTGGTCTGGGAAGATCCCACATGCCACGAGCAAGCAACTAAATTCATGCACCACAACTACTGAGCCTGCGCTGTAGAGCCGATGAACTGCAACTACTGAGCCTGTGAGCCACAACAAGAGAGTAGCCCCCATTCGCTGCAACTAGAGAAAGCCTATGCATAGCAAGAAAAACTCAGTGCAGTCAGAAATAAATACATGCATAAACAAACAACTTTATTTAAGAAAAAAAGTGGCAGGGGCTTCCCAAGTGGTGCCAGTGGTAAACTATCTGCCTGCCAATGCAAGAAAAAAGTGGTTTCCCCATCAAGCTAAGGAAGCTATGAACAATTCATCTACTGTATTACCAGTAAGGAGTCCTTAAGAATGGAACATGTAGAGAACACAATTAGAAGGCAGGCAGCAGCCACACAACCATGGATGAGATGTTTTGGTTTGGGTCTCTTACTATGTATATTCTTTTTGTTCAAACATTGACATGCCCTATCTTTGGCTATTTAAGTTTCTCAAATCTGGCTGAATATTTGACACTGTATTTACACTCAGTATTGGACTCTCAAACATTTTGTTTTAATTGGTCTCAACTCTTTCACAACTCCTGACTCTATCACTACCATAGAATATTGTGAGAGGTTTAATAAAACCTCTTAATAAGGTTCATACACTATCTTTCTCTGCTCTTATCCTCACCTATTATGCTAGTCAAGAATGAACCCTGTCAAAATTATGAAATGAGTCTGACTTGACTTGATATTATATAACCCATAATGGTGCTTAGAAGGTATCACTCCATACCTACATCCTCATTAAAGTTCTTGACAGAAATTAGTTAAGAAACACATTAGCTCACTTCTGTGTATGATGAAAGGTAAGAGTGTGAGAGAAAATTCCATGGTAAGGGCATTGAGCAGTAAAGATATGTGGTTGGTATATTTCTGTGCCTGTGAGGTGAAATCAAAAAGTTCATGGTATTATGGAATGAGTACGAATTTGTAGTCAGACACTCCTATGTGTTTGAAACACGTTAATGGGCAAAAGAAAATGAGGGTATTAATGACCAATTCGCAGTACCTTTGTAATAATTAGAAGTCACAGAAGTCACATTAGAAGGATTCATTTGGCACAGTTCTTGGCACTCAGTAAGTACTCAAGTATTTTATTAGTGAGTGGTAGTGGAAATGAGGGGAAAAGATGAAGGGGTCATATATATATTAAATGGACATGAAATACATATCAATCATTATAATGTAGAGGTATTATTTATATATTTATTAAATGCAATATTAAAAAATTATGATGTACTAATCGGTTATAATTTTTAACACTAACTGGATATTTGATGACATAAATTATTTTTTAAGTACAAAAATAAAATTGTCCTTTTTTAAAATTTACATTTTAATTATGCAAACAAGAATTTACAGATGAGAAGTGGAAATAGATATGGTGTCAATGGAACAGGATTGGCCATTGGATAGAGCTGAGGGATTGGTGTCTGAGTGCACATTATGTTAGTACACCTACATAAGTGTGTTCAAATTTCTTCATAAAAAAACAAATAACAGTTAGTTCTCCAAAACGGAGGGAGACAGAATGGTACAGATAATAGCCTAAGACACGTCAAGCTCACCTTAGAAACAGAGTCCATATGACACAAGGGATTTGAAGAGTGGCACAACATACAGTAAATAGTTTATGAAAGAGCAGTGAAAACAAAAATCTTTATTTGTGCCACAGATTTTACTGGCGCCAGGCTATTACATATATAGTAATCATCATGAATGCCATGCAAGGTATGTTTAGCTGCATTTAATGTCAACTTCACAGATCTCATCTTGAATTCTGACTCTTCATTAACCTCTTCATATCCTTCTCCTAATTTATAGTCATAATTGACTCATAGGTTTGTTTGCAGTTTTACTTAATTGTTGACTATGCAAACAATATATTTTCCCCTGCCTTTTAATGACTTATACTCCATTTGATGATTTATTTATGTTTCTAGAACATACTTGCTGATATGAAAATGTCTCTTTTATTTCCTCAGGGCGTAAATACAGTATAAGACTTTTCATTACCTTTTGTATTGTTATCGCAATCAAGTCCACTTTAACTTTCTTCAGAAGAAAAACATTATTAAAATGATGTTGAAGATTATGCAAGATTGACAAAAAACATAGCTGAGGCAACTGTTTTAGTTACAGAACGTCTCAGTTGTCAAACAATCAAATAAATGACTACATAATTGACCCTAATTCTTTGTTAAGATGAAAGCAACAAGTAGCAAGATGGCACCTTGATTCAGATCAGTCATCTCAACGACTGAGTCAGAGCACTGCAGTAATTCAAATTTGAGGAATTAACTGCTACTGCCCTGGGTGTTCTTTGGGAGGAATGATGCTAAAGCTGAAACTCCAGTACTTTGGCCACCTCATGCGAAGAGTTAACTCACTGGAAAAGACTGATGCTGGGAGGGATTGGGGGCAGAAAGAGAAGGGGACGACCGAGGAAGAGATGGCTGGATGGCATCATGGACTCGATGGACGTGAGTCTGAGTGAACTCCAGGAGATGGTGATGGACAGGGAGGCCTGGCGTGCTGCGATTCATGGGATCACAAAGAGTCAGACACGACTGAGCAACTGAACTGAACTGAACTGAACTGAGCTGAGAAGTCAGCCAGCTAGTAAGGGATACACTCCTTATATATCAACAATCACAATGAGGGAGTTAGGGCACATAATATTAGTACTGCTATATAACAATTGTACAACACAATGACATTTATAAGGCACTTTCACATGTGGCTCAATTTAATCTTCACAACAATCATACTAGATACCATTGTCCCTATTTTATGTTGAGAAACTTGTTTTTCAATATAATTGGTTTGAATATCTCACTCAAAGTCATACATGTGACTGCTGCTATTTCAATTGGAATCAAGTTCTGAATCCAGTGGTTTTTCCACTGTTCCCAGTTGCCAAGTATAGACATCAAATCTTAACTTTTCCAAAGCTATATTATTCCTAAAAACAAATTTTCATTAAATTCATTTTTTGCCTGTTCTTGGACTTAAAAAAGTTATTGGAATATAGTTGATTTGCAACGTTGTGTTAGTTTCATGTGTATCTAAATCACAAAAAAGTGATTCAGTTATACATATATTGTACATATAGCCACTATTTTTTCTTAGATTCTTTTCCTGTGTAGGCCATTACAAAGCAATGAGTAGTGTTCCCTGTGCTATACAGCAAGGTTATTATTAGTTATCTATTTTATATATAGTAGTGCATATAAGTCACTCCCAATCTCCCAATTACCCCCCCACCACCACCTCTTATACCCTGGTAACCAGAAGTTAATTTTCTACATCTGTGGCTATACTTCTGTTTTAAGTTCATTTGAATGCTTTTTTTTTTTAATTCCACATATAAGTGATATCCTATATTTGCCTTTCTCTATCTGGCTTACTTCACTAGGAATGAAAATCTCAGGTCCACCCATGTTGCTACAAATGGTCTTATTTTGTTCTTTATTTTTAAACTTCGATCATAGTTTCATAGTTATCATTGAGAAAGATGACCAATTTTCTGCCCTCAGAAATTAGTAGAGGCTTATATCCAACTCATAGCTCTATTGTTAATTTTAGTGGAAGTCTCCCAAATTTCATCTTATAGCTATTTTTGAACTAATAGGTCTTTCTGTCAAAGGATTTTACCTTATTAAATGGAGACCTCATTGCTCTCACGTGCATCAGGAAACTGTGAATGTTCCTGACAGACTAGAACATCTGATTCTACTTATCAGTTCTCCTGGTGATGAGTTTTCTGCAACTAGATTTTTTGGTTTCAATTTTTCATATATTTTCTCATTTTTTTTAACATTTTATCTATAGTCCTTTTAAAAATTATTTCCTAGTTAATTCATTACAATAAAATCAGTTTCACACGTAATTATAGTCACTTCTTTGATTTGTACCCCTGAGCCAGTCACAAAACATTCTGCCATGTATTTAAAGTATCTGAGATCCTTTACACATGTTCATTATATGTACTTCATTAACTGTAGCTTCATCAGAGGAGGAAACATTAACTTCCCTAAAAATGTATATGAAATTATTAAATATATAAGATGGAGACTATGTCTTCAAGGGAGTGAGAGAGTGTATTGAGAGGGATGGTGCTTAGGAAGCAGAAATACTGCCTTAAGGCCCAGACAAAACAGCCTCTGACTGGACACCCAGTGGGACCACTAGCAATCCACTTCCAGCCCCTACTCTGGGTACTCATGTCCCAAGGATTCCCTTCTCTAATGGCCCTCAGTCCCCTCCAGGGCTGTGTGGGCTTTTTCCTGGGCTCATCATGCTGAGTGCAGACCTGCCTCATTTGTGTACAGCCCTGGGCCCAAGGGATAACCAAGTGGCAGATATTAATGGGGAGGTAAGAATAAAGATTTTTATTATTGAAGTATTGACATACAGAATCATATTAGTCTCAGGTTGGACTGCAAGGAGATCCAACCAGTCCATTCTGAAGGAGATCAGCCCTGGGATTTCTTTGGAAGGAATGATGCTAAAGCTCAACCTCCAGTACTTTGGCCACCTCATGCGAAGAGTTGACTCATTGGAAAAGACTCTGATGCTGGGAAGGATTGGGGGCAGGAGGAGAAGGGGACGACAGAGGGTGAGATAGCTGGATGGCATCACGGACTCGATGGACGTGAGTCTGAGTGAACTCCAGGAGTTGGTGATGGACAGGGAGGCCTGGCGTGCTGCGATTCATGGGGTCGCAAAGAGTCGGATATGACTGAGGGACTGAACTGAACTGAACTGATATATCATAGTGATTCACTATTTACATATATTTTGAAATGGTTACCATAATGTCTAGATACCATTTGTCATCATACAAAGTTAATAATGTTAGTAACTATATTCCCTATGCTGTATATTATATCTCATGATTTAATTGTTTATAACTGTAGTTTGTACCCCTCAATCCTATTCATCTATTTCATTCCTCTCAAAAACTTTTAACCTGTATGGGGTTGTCTGCATGAGGACAAGCCCTTCCTAGTATGGGAGGATACAAGGGATGAAGAAAAGTAGGGGAGAGGACCACTGGCTCCCTGCTCAGGGATGTGATTTTTTCCCGATGCTTTTATCTTCAAATCCCGACCACAAAGGGTCTGAGACTTTAGAATGTGAACATACCCTTTCTGGTAATTAGGAAGTTACCTTGTCAAGGTAGGCACATAGAGCATTTTTTACTTAATGGTTTCTTAGTGTTATTTATAAATTTTAGGCCTTTACTTGTTCTCTTGTTACAGGCATCACAAATATTACAGGTGGCCTAAGCAATGTATGCATTATCAGATAGGGAATTTGTGCTTGTCTGCTAGCATACACCAGTAACATATTGAATATAATATAATGTCAGAAGAATGTATCATAATGATTATCAGAGCCTTGACGATTTTTCCTTAAATTTAAATAGCTTCCCAGCATTTCTCTTGCAGATGCACAATAAAAGTAAACTAGCACTTGGGGAACCCCTCATTCAAAGTAATGAACCAAATACTCAAGAGTCTAAATGCTCATCTCACATATTCAACAAACATGTTTGAATCACATACTGTGTAAACAGAACATATTTTTAAGATATGTTAAGGATAAGAAAACAAGTCAGGCATAGTTCTCATTTTCTTGTCTAATAATGAATATCAGTGGAGAAGGCAATGGCACCCCACTCCAGTACTTTTGCATGGAAAATCCCATGGATGGAGGGGCCTGGTAGGCTGCAGTCCATGGGGTCGCTAAGAATCGGGCACGACTGAGTGACTTCACTTTCACTTTTCACTTTCGTGCATTGGATAAGGAAATGGCAACCCACTCCAGTGTTCTTGCCTGGAGAATCCCAGGGACGGGGAAGCCTGGTGGGCTACCGTCTATAGGGCCGCACAGAGTCGGACACGACTGAAGTGACTTAGCAGCGGCAGTAACAATGAAGAACAGATTATCATGTTATGAATATAATATACGGCAACAAGTAGTATGTATATGAGAGGAAAAGACATGATTCTCTAGGAGTTTCAAAGCAGGCAGTTTGTGAAAATCACAGGCACAACTGTGCCACCCATATTAGAATCCCCAAATCTTGCCACTTCCTGCTCTTTCCTTTTATGATATTCTTATTATATATATTTTTGTAGCTAACTCATACCTGAGTTTTGAAAACTCAACCCAGATATTACAGACTCCCCAAGATACATTACTTAACACTGCTCTCCCTCACCTGAGTTATGTGGATATCCCTTGAGCTCCCAGAGTACAACATGCACACACTTCACTGCCTTCTAAGAGTTTTCACATCTGTCCATCCCCCCCAAATTGAGTTCCTTTAGGGCATGGTGGCATCTTCCAATTCTGTATGTCCTCTGCTATGCATGATATTTGGGATATGCTAGGAATGCTCTAAAGGCCTGCTGAATGACTGAGGCTTGGAGGAGTACAATCACTGTGTTGTAGAATGCATAAAGATGGAACATAATAAACATAAAATTCATATGGAACCATAAAAGACTCAGAAGTGTCAAATCAATCCTGAGAAAAGAACAAAGCTGGAGGCATAACCCTCCCAAACTTCAAACAATGCTACAAAGCTACTGTAATAAAACAGTGTGGTATTGGCATAAAAACAGACATACAGATGAATGGAACAGAATAGAGAGCCCAGAAATAAACCCACACACCTACAGTCAATTAATCTTTGACAAAAGAGACAAGAATAAATAATGGAGAAAAGACAGTCTCTTCAACAAGTGGTGGTGGGAAAGCTGAACAGTCATGTGTAAATCAATGAAGTTAGAACACTCTTCACATAATATACAAAAAAAGTTCAAAATGGTTTAAAGACTTAAATATATGACATGACACCATAAAATTCTTAGAAGCTACATAGGCAACGGATTCTCTGATATAAATTATAGCAATGTTTTCTTAAGTCATTCTCCCAAGGAAATTGAAATAAAAGCAAAAACAAACAAGTGAGACCTAATCAAACTTACAAGCTTTTTCACAACAAAGAAAATTATAAACAAAATGAAAAGACAGTCTATGGAATGGGAGAAAATACTTGCAAATGAAACAGCTGACAAGGGATTAATTTCCAAAATATACAAATAGCTTGTATAATTCAATAACAAAAAACAAACAACCTAATCAAAATAATAGGCAGATCTAAATAGACATTTCCTCAATGAAGACATACAGATGGATATTAGGTACATGAAAATATGCTCAACATTGCAAATTATTAGAGAAATCCAAATCAAAAGGACAATGAGATATCATCTTACACCAGTCAGAATGGCTGTCATCAGAAAGTCTACAGATAATAAATGCGGTAGAGGGTGTAGAAAAAGGGAACCCTCCTACTCTGTTGGTGGGAATATACGTTGGTGCACCCACTGTGGAGAACAGTATGGAGGTTCCTTAAAGAACTAAAAATAGAGCTACTTACTATATGACACTGCATTCCCACTCCTGGGCAGGTATCTAGAGAAAAATCTAATTTGAAAAGATACAGGCACCCCAATGTTCATAGCAGCATGGAAGTAACTTAAATGTCCATTGACAGATGAATGGAAAAAGAAGATGTGGTCTATATATACACAATGGAATACTGCTGCTGCTGCTAAGTCGCTTCAGTCATGTCTGACTCTGTGCAACCCCATAGACGGCAGCCTGCCAGGCTCCCCCGTCCCTGGGATTCTCCAGGCAACAATACTGGAGTGGGTTGCCAGAANATGGAATACTGCTGCTGCTGCTAAGTCGCTTCAGTCATGTCTGACTCTGTGCAACCCCATAGACGGCAGCCTGCCAGGCTCCCCCGTCCCTGGGATTCTCCAGGCAACAATACTGGAGTGGGTTGCCAGAATACTACTCAGCCATAAAAAGAGTGAAATAATGCAATTTGTAGCAACATCGATGCAACTAGAGATTATCATACTAGGTGAAGTAAGTCACAAAGAGAAAGACTAATCTAAAATAGGGTACAAATTAACTTATTTACAAAACAGAAATAGACTGGCAGACAGAAAACAAACTTATGGTGACTAATAGGGAAAGGGGGTAAAGAGGGATAAATTAGGAGCTTGTGATTATCATATACACACTGCTGCTGCTGGAGTAGGTTGCCATTTCCTTCTCCAATGCATGAAAGCGAAAAATGAAAGTGAAGTCACTCAGTCGTGTCTGACTCTTCGCGACCCCATGGACTGTAGCCTAGCAGGCTCCTCTGTCCATGGGATTTTNAATGAGTCGAGTGATGAGATTCTCATAGACTGTTGAGAACCTGTTGGAGAAATGACCCTATGGGAGTCATCACAGAAACTTGCAGTCTGTCTGTGTCCAAGGCAGTGACCTAGAGAGGAAAGATCAGAATCTTTCCATGTCCTATTACCTGTCTCTTATACACATCTGAAGAGTACTGGAGTGGGGTGCCATCGCCTTCTCCACATATACACACTACTATACATAAAATAGATTAAAAAACAAGGTTCTATTGTATAGCATATGGAACTATATTCAATATCCTGTAACAAAACATATTGGAAAAGAATATGAAAAATATATATATATAAACTGAAATAAATAGAATATATATATATATATATATACTGAATTACTTTGATATACACCAGAAACCAACACTGTAAATCAACTATTCAGTTCAGTTCAGTTTAGTCGCTCATCCAACTACTAATATGCTTCAATTTTATTAAAAACAGAGAAAAAAGTTGAAATGTGAAGATGAAAAACAGGGAAATGAGACAGAGGAAACAGCATAAGCAAAGCACAGGTGAGACTGATACAAGGAAGAAAGCAAGGCATACAGCTGACCTCTGTTGTTGTGGGTTTTCTGGAACAATGATTTAGGAAAGATTTGAGAAGTTATGCAAATTAAGAAAGCTTTTGAATACTACACTATGAAATCTACATCTTATTTTTAAAAACTTTTTAATTGGAGGATAATTGCTTTACAATGTTATGCTGGTTTCTGCCATACAACAATGTGAATCAGCCGTTAAGTGTATATATATTGATTCCTTCTGTCTTGAGCCTCCCTCCCCGCCTTTCCCCCTGCCAGCACTCTGGGTCATCGTGGAGCCCGAGCTGAGCTCCCTGTGCTGTACAGCAGCTCCCCCAGCTCTCTATTTTACACACGGTAGTGTGTATATGTCAGTGCTACTCTCTCGATTCTTCCCACCCTCTCCTTCCCCTGCTGCATCCACAAGTCTGTTTTCTATGTCTTCATCTCTATTTCTGCCCTGCAAATAGGTTCATCAATTTCATTTTTCTAGTTTCCATATATATGTGTCAATACACAACACTGCTTCTTATTTCTTAATAAATCTTGTGCTGGTGAGCCTTTTTGACCAGTAGACTTTCATGAATGGTGGTTTACCTTAAGCATTTAACATCATGGCTTGTGAAGATGCCTAGGAGGAGAGGCTAGCAGCTGCAAATGAAGTAAGAAACTCTTCATTCAACAGCCATTTATGGAGAAATTATTAGTTCACAGGCTCTGTCCTGGGATCTGGAGACACTGAGGCACCTAAGTTTTAAAAAATTTCACAGTCAGCCGGGGAGACTGACCTGTAAAATACTATGTGGTCAGTACAAGGACAATATAAGAATAGAAAAGGGACCCATTAAGTGCCATAAATGAAGATGAACTTGAAGAAAGTGACATGGGAATGATCCTATAAGAGATCATAGAGTTTCAATGAAGGGAACTTTGTGCTGTGTATGCAAGAGAGCAACATTATTCAAACTTGGCTATAGTTTATAGTCCAGCCTTCACCTGGAAGGGAATAAAACTTCACTAACCGAGCCAGGGGATGCAAAAGGAGGGACTGAATTTAAGGGGAATATAATGACAATCATATTGAGACAAATTTTTCTTTGGTACCCAAGGCAGAAAACAAAGCACATGTTTGTGAACAAACTATGTCTCATGAATTTTCTAACATACTTAATTACAATTACTCCATTATACAGCATGAGGAATTATACAGCATAAGGAATCACTAAAGCTAAACTACTGGGCAGGCAGCTGCTCTATTTGTGGGTATCAGTATAAACTTAGGTAGAGAAAAAGTGATAATGTAACCATTAAGAAGATAATGTCCACAACTAATACAATCACATAGGATCAGAAACCAATTTACACCAGATACTGACAAATATTGACTGCTGAGGATGAATCCACTTTCAGACTTTTGGCTACAAACCCATGCACCTTGCTGTGATGTATTTCTGTAAAACTATTGTAACAAGGGCAATGATATTTCCTTAAAGATAACAAATTTCCACTTCTGATGAGTATACTTTCAGTTCGAGGAAAAACTTTTAAATAGGAAAAGTGGTAGGGCAGGAGTCCTTTCCTTTTAAAGCAGCGGAGTGGATCTGTTACATCTTTCTAGTCACAAAGGCCAGTATCAGCAGAATCATTAAACTCTGGTGCTTCTAATCCTGGCCCCTATTTCCAGCTGCAAACAAGTCTTCCAATCATTGTCACTTTCATCAGAAAATTTTGTGACATGAATGCCTGGAATGAGTCGAGTGATGAGATTCTCATAGACTGTTGAGAACCTGTTGGAGAAATGACCCTATGGGAGTCATCACAGAAACTTGCAGTCTGTCTGTGTCCAAGGCAGTGACCTAGAGAGGAAAGATCAGAATCTTTCCATGTCCTATTACAGATCGGCCAAATCAATGTGTTATAATTACACCTATTATACTTTAAGACAGGGAAATGAATAAGCGACAAACCAGGAAGGAACCAACTCAAGAAATCCATGGCCTCAATTAGACTTCCAAAACAGCTTCCCTTATCTTGAATGCTAGTTTCATTAATACATCTTGTGTACCTGGAAAGTGACTAAATTAGGTTATGCTAGCTTGCACTTCAGGAAAAAACAATCTCAAGATCTCAGTGCCTTGAAACATAAATTGTTTGTATCATGAATTTTGTTGAGGAACAATAGATGCTCCAATCTGGAATCAAAAACAAACAAAAACTAACGCTGGTTTTTAGGAGGAATTTGACATAAAGGAGATTATCACAGGGCTGGACTTGAGCACATGGGCTTGGAAGAGGGGAGGAATTTCTCCATGCGTACCGCAGAGCCTCCCGGTTCCTTTGACAGACTCCACTTCCTCAGTGCTTGTGATCTGAAGGTTAAGATCTGAGGGTAGGGCCTCAGTGATTCCTGATATCACTGCAGTCTGCTGTATTTCTCTATGACATTGTCTTTTTCTCCTAATGGTTTCAACATAAGGAAAGAAAGGGCTCTAGTTTCAATTACAGCAGGGCCTATGCTATTAACCTGAGATAAATTTATATTAGTTAAGTAGGCAACCCACTCCAGTATTCTTGCCTGGAGAACCCCACGGACGGAGGAGCCTGGTGGGCTACGGTCCACGGGGTCGCAAAGAGTCAGACACGACTGAGCGACTTCACTTCAAGTAGCATTTAAAATTAAAATTTCAGTGGTTTGCTAAGAGGTCAGGTTAAATAGTCGTTAAAATATGTATTTATTTAGGCACCTTGGTCCAGTTTTATTAATTTTTTAACTATATTAAATTTTAGAAAAGACTTAAAAATTTCTTTTGCCCATAAGATGGTTTGGAAAAAATTATACACTTTTAAATAGTAAATGAGTGGCATTTGAAATAATGTCTAGTATACTATAAGCTTAAATGAGGAGAGGGAATCTAGTTAGCTAAGTGATTATCAACAGCTAATACACTATCTTTGAGAACTCTAGTGGCCCGATAGGACCCAAGCCCATCTGGTGACTTCTGCTGGAATTGCATAGAGTATTGGAGGGATAAACTCAACATAGATGTGACCTTAGAGATGTTGGGAAGTCCTGGCAGAAGCCAGGAGTGGCTTCCAATTTGCCTTGTGGGTTTTAAGCCCTTGTATCTGAGCCTCATTACATTATCATCTTAGGTATGGTGCTTTGATAAAAATGCAAGGTTTCCTGAAAGTATGCAATGTTTTTGTTAAATTTCCCTGATACTAATAAAAGATATTTTGTTTTTCTGGGCATCATGCTCCAAGGGTTCCAAGAAACTCTGCAGCTGTGGTCCTCTGAGTGCAGGCTTGTTCTGTTTCATTTTCTCCTGCATGCTCCTGAGCACACTGATTCCTGGCTATTATTGTAAAATTCATCCAGTTTTCAGTAAATTAATTGTGTCCTTTTGTTTGTTTGGTTCTGAAGGGGTTTTCAGTGAGGAGTCTGAACTCAATACTGAGGGTGCTGGTGTGGTTGTTAAGATGGTTTCTCTTGTGCTCCAGGGCTCCTTCCTCTCCAGACACCCCCACATCCCCCATCTCTGCCCCATATCCTTAGATCCTGCGTCCTCATCACTTCAGAGTGCTCTGTGATATTTGCTCTGAGATGGCCTCACCTCAGAGTAAATGGGCCATCTGATCCAGAAAATATGCTCCTTTAGGATGAGAACTGTGACTGCCTGTCTGCTCACACCCAGCTCTGCTCAGTGCATAAAGAATGAATTCATCAACTGAGGGAACAACCCACAAGCTTCGGGCTGTCTGGATTCTAGTCTTGCCTTCACTCCAACCTCCACGTTTATAAGAAGGCAAGGAAAACCACACTCCTTAGGGGTTGATCATCTTGATCATTACATTACTCTGTGGAATTAGGGGAATACCCATCTCCAGGGTTCTTCAAGCTCTGAAAGTCTACATCCCTAAAAACGGAGGCTGTGTTCTCGTGTCCGTCCACTTTACTCTCCACCACTGACCTCTGCTATGAGGAGAGCGCAGACAGCTTGCTTTCTCGGGCACATGTCGTCCTCCCAGCCTTCCTTGACAACTGAGTCCTAATATTGTGTCCCTACTCACACTGGCTGACATGCAAATTGGCAACTGTTTCACTTGGTCTTTTTTATTCAAAGACAACAATAACAGTACAATCACCTCTCAAAACATCTAAAATATAAAACTGAAATAAACAATGGAAATTATTTCCCTCTAGTGGAAGGGAGTGTTTACATAAAGAGAAGAGTAATAGTTGTCAATCAGTGTTACAGACAACTGCACAGTGAGATTCTGGACTACAAGCTCCTACTTACAAATAGTAAAGCAAACAAACAAATGAAAAGGTGGGGCACAAATGCTGCTGCTATTTTTGTTACTGAAAAAAAAATCTAGAATATTTTTAGTTAAGAAAAAGCATTCAGACACCTCTTTTAATCCAGTAATTGTTTAAATATTGCATTGCTTTCAAATTCCACAATCCTAATCAAGCCTGGTTATAAAATTACTCAAAAAACAAATGATCAATTATTAAGAATCAGACTTGGTTTATATTTTTCACAAGAACAAATGACCATCTTTTCTTTAAAAAATGGAAAGCAACGTACATAAATTTTTATGTCCATAACAGACTGTCATTACACAAATGATTTTTGAGGTACCACCAGAGGCAGATATCAAGGCCTTGTGCTCAGCTAGGAAGTCACTCACAGGAATATGATGCTGTTCCTGTCACGGTGACGATGAAAATCAATGATTAAAGCACTGATTCTTGCAGCCTAAATTTGCAGTATTCACACCACTCATTGATTTATGAAAACAGTTCACTAATGTGCCAACAAATATATCTGGTGAACTAGGGGACTCATTTTTTCATCCATCCACAAGTCTATGATCTCTGAGACTTCTGTTTTGTTTGTGGCCATAACTCCTGTGCTCAGAGCACTGCCTGGCACAGAGTAAGCAAAATAGATGTATGTTAACAGAAGGAATGAATTCACTTCTGAAATACTTCAGTTCCCCACATTCAAAAATGGTGACAGTTTGTAAGATGAACGCACGTGGTCACTGCACACTGGGGGTTTAGCACAGCCTCTGAAGTCACACCCCAGATTCAAATTCCGGCCTCAAACTCTCCAGCTGTGTGAACTTGGGTGAGTTTCATAAGTTCTGACCTTTGGTCTGTCCTCATGTCTTTCGGGAGTGGTCCTCATCAATCTCCTCCTGGCAGGACTGCGAGAGGTGAAATCGTCTTAAGGTGCAATCTGTGCTCACCCTGATGCCTGAGTATGAAAACCGCTGGCCTTGTTTGTGATGCTGTTCTCCCCATTTCATAATGTTCAGCTCATCTGAATTAACTCACATCTCTAAAACCATGTGAAATTACCATGGAAGATGAAAAGTTCAACGGATGTGATGTCAGAACACCGCCAAGCGCCTGAGGCTCAGCACATACCAAGCAAATCCATGGCAGCAACAGAGGACCTGAGAAACCTGCACCCCAGTGTCAGTGGCCCTGCTGCAGCTCGTTCCTCATCTCTGGGTCATCCTGTGCTTTCCTAGCACGTGTCCTGCAGTCAGACTGGCAGCAGCCAGCTGTTCTCCTTTCCAGAGAAACGTCATGACAAGAAGGTCACAGACCTATGCAGGGGCTGAAAAGGAAGGCGAGAAGGGTGCTCTGAGCAGCTGCCTGGAGAGGAGACCAGCGTGGCGGGGCTACGTGTGTCCTCATTTTATCCACGCTCCCCGCAGGTTCTTACCTCTCCCAGACCTAGGTTGTCAGTCAAAACCGAGAGGAACCTAGGAGTCAGGGAAAAAGTTTCTTCACTTTCTGGTGGAGCTGTGTCCTCCACTTGTCTTTTTTAGAAATGACAGTTTTAAACAAGTTTTAAATGGATGTATATTTTATATTAACTCTACTATAGTTTATATCAACACATTTTTGCAATATTATTAAGTGTTTATGAAGGGCAGACCTCCAGCAGGAAGGCAGATGTGGCTTCAGGAGCAGGTCACGCCACCTGCTGACGGACACTGCCATCAGAGACCGGAGGCACTGCTGCCCAGGTGTGGAATCCATCTTTCTCTCGACCACGGAGTCTGCTTGGGGGATCCAGCAAGCTCCAAGGTGAGCTCAACATTCGAGGGATCAAGTTTGGTCACTACTGAAAGGACAAAGTAACCGCTCTATTTTCTTCATGCTCACCAAAGTCAGAAATGGATTTTGTGCCAACAATAGAAATCAATTCTGATGATCTGTGGAGATTAAAATCCCCAGCACATGTTTCCAAGAGTTGAAGTGTTAAGGCTAGTGTCACATTCAAACTCGTGTTGTGGAGTTGGTGTTCCAACTACCTCAATGCCCCATTCATTATTTGAAATACTTCCTGAGTTTCTGTACTAACTAAATGTCATGTAAACTTAAGACGCAGAAAGGTATATTTCTAAAATTCTAGGTGAAAAGATGTAGTGAGCACGTTTGCCACCTCCTTTCCTCCCAAGCTTGCAAGTGACTCCTCCCACATCCCTCATGTCAATGTGCCTGCCAAAGCCACAGATGTGTAGATGTCCCCTGGCTGCCCGGCGCTTCATCTCCTGCAGCAGATGAGGAAACGGTTCATCTACCAATAAGGAAAAGGGTGCAGCCTGCTTTTGCAGCTATCCAAACCTTCCCTTTCCAAATCACTCTGTGCACATTAGTCACACACCCGCTCCTGACCAGGACAATGAACCCTGTGTCATGCTCTTCCTCCAAACAGGGCGTCCCCTCCCCACCACCCCACACTGACTCCATCCAAGACAGTCTTTTCTAAGTAGAAACTTCATAATCTCTCTTCATCTTTCCTAAATAAAGCACCTTATCTTTGACAAGGGAGGCAAAAATATACAACGGAGAAAAGATAGTCTCTTCAACAATTGGTGCTGGGAAGACTGGTCAACTACATGTAAAAGAATGAAATTAGGCCTCGCCCTGCCAGCTCCTCACCCTCTGGGAGGAACATGGGGCCTTGCTCACCACGACCAGAGAAAAGCCTGCACAGCAACGGAAACCCAGCACAGCCAAATAAGCCGAGGAGCCTGCGTGGGGAGCCGCAGACACGGCCAAGAAAAGAAGGCCCCTGTGACTCCAGAAACTCACCTGAGAGGGTGGCTCCTGAGAGAGAGAAGGGCCAGAGTGTCCCTCCTGAGACAGGGGACAGTCTGCCTGGAAACACGTCTCTTCTCTGCCCTCGATCCCAGCGGGAGCGACTCAGTCATTAATCAACTGGGCAGATAAGCCTGATGTGGTGACACTCAGGTCCAGCCCACACAGCGGCTCTATGCTGTGGGCCTGCCTCCTAAGGGGTGAGTCCCCCCTCTGCCGGAGCTGCTGAGCTGCTCAAGTTCAGAGGGCTCTTCCAGCAGTGAGGACACAGGAGCAAGCGGAGGTCTTTGGATGCTTCCTGGGCCCGCCAGGTGATTCTGATACACACCTTGGGCTGAAGACTGCTGGCTTAATTACTAGATATTTCCATCAGGTGGAGGCAGATTCTACTAGTCTGAAAGTTATGGCGGCGAGACAGGCGTGAAGCTGGAACGTGGATGTAGGTTTTTTGGCTAGTGACCTGAGCTGCTGAGTTGTGACAACGGCTAATCCTACCTGCAGCAGAGAGGTCCCTCTGGTGTCAGCCAGGACTTGTGAGCCTGTCCCACCTGAAGGTCCACGTCTCTGAGAGTCATCCTTCCTGGAGCAAGAGAGAAATCCAGCTCCACCCACCAGAACTCCAACACAAGCCTCCCTAACCAAGAAACCTTGACAACCCACTGATACAACCCCACCCACAGTGAGGAAACTCCATAGTAAAGAGAACTCCACAAATTCCCAGAATATAGAAAGGCCACCCCAAACGCAGCAATATAACCAAGATGAAGAGACAGAGGAGCACTCAGCAGGTAAAGGAACAGGAGAAATGCCCACCAAACCAAACAAAAGAGGAAGAGATAGGAATCTACCTGAGAAGGAATTCTGAACATTGATAGTGAAAATGAATCAAAATCTTGAAATAAAAATGGAATCACAGATAAATAGCCTGGAGACAAGGATTGAGAAAATGCAAGAAAGGTTTAACAAGGACCTAGAAGAAATAAAAAAGTCAATACATAATGAATAACGCAATAAATGAGCTCAGAAACACTCTGGAGGCAACAAATAGTAAAATAACGGAGGCAGAAGATAGGATTAGTGAAATAGAAGATAGAATGGTAGAAATAAATGAATCAGAGAGGGAAAAAGAAAAACGAATTAAAAGAAATGAGGACAATCTCAGAGACCTCCAGGACAATATGAAACGCTCCAACATTAGATTCCCAGAATTTATTCAACTTCTCTTTACAAAAAAAAAAAAAAAAAAAGATTGGGGAAAAAAGAGTTCCTGACAGTACCTCAAAACTAAAGTCATCTCTATTCTGGCATTTGGAGAACCCCAGACCAAAGCCTAGCAACTCAGCCCTCACCTGAAACAAAGCTGTGCCCAGGGCAGAACCATCTCTGTCACATGTCCTTTCCCCGAGAGGGAAATAGCACAAAACCACCTCCTTCCACACACACAGCAGATAGAACATGAATCAGCACCCAGGCAAATGGACTTGGTCCCTTCTAAACTACAGAGCATTTCTATTACATGCAAGAAAACTAACAACTGAAAGAGAGTGAACAAGATGAATAAATATTGCTCCTGCAGGAAGAAAAATCACTGGCCAAAAAAAAAAAATAAGACAGAAGAGGTGTAATGCAAGAATGGAGGTATCCAATTAGCAGTCTAGGTAGTGCAAAGAAAGGTCATCACATCTTCTTTGTAAGAGGCCTAAAAAGCCATCAGAGATTAAACAGATGCTCACTGCAAATTACCAATTTTCCTTTTGGAGTGTTTGCCTCTAAGAAGTAGAATTGTGCCAAAGGACTGTTGAAGCTATTCCTCACTAATATTTTTGGACAATTTAGCTTTTACCGAGTTCAGGTAAATGACATTTACTACTGTCATAAAGCAAACAGATAAACATAAAGTAGCACCTGCCTAGCAGCCTGGAGCACCACCTTTCTGTACTTGGTGTGGCTTCTGCCTGATAAACTGTGCCTCTTCCATTCCTGCTTTTCCCTAAAGAGGAACTTCTACAGGAAACACTTCAAATTCCAGGGAAGAAGTACTAGCATCTACCTATTATTTTTGTCTTTCAAAACGGAAATAGCTGCTTCTATACACATCACTTCTTCTGCCTAAGACCAAATTTTTGAAATAATGATTTGTACAAAACTCTGATTTCTTTTGAATGATTAACTAATTCAGTGAGATATGGAGCTTTATTCACCAATTCTTTTTTAGCAGACTCCCAGATTATTTCTAAACCCAATTATAGTTACTAAACGCACTCTTTATAATAGTTCAAAATCATTATATTTAATAGGTCTAAGACATAACAGATTTCATACTCCAATTATGGTAAAGGCACAGAGTCTTTCTTGGAGAAACCTGATTCTCAGAAAGGTTTAAGATAAATTATGACTATCCTGGAGGGAAAGAGAATAGTTGATTAACCCATGGAAGGAAAAAAATAATAATCTTAGTAAGTCAGACGTCTAAATGTTTTAATGTCTTTAAATATTTAGTTTTATAAACAGCTAATATTTATATTTAATTATTTACTAAGATAATTTTCAATGGAAGAGACCATTCTATCTGTGCTCAGGATCAATTTAAAGTAATTTAAGAGAATTATTT
Organism: Oreotragus oreotragus; assembly: GCA_006410675.1. NCBI lineage: Eukaryota > Metazoa > Chordata > Mammalia > Artiodactyla > Bovidae > Oreotragus > Oreotragus oreotragus. The sequence goes on from SJYX01016205.1 coordinate 79,622, forward strand.
ATTTCTACTTTTGGGTAATGCATTTTAATAACATTTAAAATATTTAATCTCAAGTAAAAAATTTTTTAATGTACTATATTTTAGAGAAATTACACAAAATCATACAAATAAGTATCACAATATGATCTGGAGGGAAGGTGTGGGGTGGGAGATGGGAGGGGGGTTCATGTTTGGGAGTTCGTGTAAAAAAATAAATAAATACAAAAAAAAAAAAAAAGAAAAATGTCTACATCTAGGGTTTTTATTGTTAATTAGATTGAATATTCTTATTTAATTTTTGCAAATTGTCTGAGAATGTCTCTACCAAGATTTTTTTGTTTTCCTCTTACAAAATTTATAAATTACTGAGAGGTCAAACACACAAGTTTCTCCCAAGAATTTTATATTTTAAAAACATTTTCCTATTGCCTAATCACCTATCTAGGCATTTTCTAAGATTTTTTTTTTGGTCACCTTTCTTCTTTAAAAAAAAAATTATTTTGTATGGGGGTATAGTTGATTAACAATGTTGTGACAGTTTCACATGAACAGCGAAGGGACTTAGCCATACATATATTCAATACATGTGTTCATTCCCCCACAAACTCTCTAAAGATTTTTTTTTTAACTAATGTCACCGTGACCATCACTTCATAATGTATAAAAAATAGAATCATGAAGCTGTACACTGAAAACCAACGTAATGTTGTACAATCCAAAGAAGACAAATTATGATAGCTATTAGCACAAGAATATATTTCTTCTTTGACCAACATGGTGCTTGGAGGATTACTGGAAATAAGTATTAGAATTCGGGGGGGGGAATCAAATTGGAAATTTGTCTTGCTTAATCATATATATTGTGGTAAGCAGAACAATTACCTTTAAAATTGGGTCTGATTCTCGCATCATACCCCGACGTCCTCCCCATTAATTTATCTAGAAAGTCAGAAGGTGACATTGGGGCACTTCGAGACCGTGCACTGTCTGTTTCCTTTGTTGCAACCAAACTGCAAATGAGAAAAAAAAAAAAAAAAACAGATTATTACCAAAAAGTCTTCCTAACAATTGTTACCTTAAAATATAAAATTAAAATGCAAAGCAAAACGCACCTTTGAAATTAAACCCCCAAAAAGGTCTATATACTGTAGAGTGAATATTACCATGACAGGTATTTATAGATTTACAGTCAGAATTCACAACTTTTCACATGTATTTAGCAGTGACAATATTTGTGTTAAGTCTGGAAACAAAGCTACTCCAAATTATTAGGCTTTCAAAATTTGTATTTACCCAAACTTAAGGAAATAGATGGGGAAACAGTGGAAACAGTGTCAGACTTTATTTTTGGGGGCTCCAAAATCACTGCGGATGGTGACTGCAGCCATGAAATTAAAAGACACTTACTCCTTGGAAGAAAAGTTATGACCAACCTAGATAGTATATTCAAAAGCAGAGACATTACTTTGCCGACTAAGGTCCGTCTAGTCAAGGCTATGGTTTTTCCTGTGGTCATGTATAGATGTGAGAGTTGGACTGTGAAGAAGGCTGAGCACCGAAGAATTGATGCTTTTGAACTGTGGTGTTGNGTTGACCTTGAGTTTGGCTTTCCCCAAAATGGCAGTGATATGAGTATGCTCAGAAGATTACAATAACAGCAGTGAAGAAGAGGAGAAGCTACTTTGGAAGAAGTTACTTGAGCAAGAAAATACCCTCTCTGTACTGCAGAGAAGTTTGTATAACTGCATGGTTCTTCACGCTATATAGGTGATTATTTTAAGCTGCTGATCTGTTAAGTTCAAATGGATTTTAAACCCCTGCAGTTTTAATCCTCTCCTCTTCCCAGTGTTTACTGATTTTGACATCATGTTTTGCATCTTTTTTTTGTGTGTGTATCCCTTAACTACTTTTTATAGCTATAGATGATTTTTATTATTTTTGTCTTTTAACCTATAAATATTTGCCTTTACCAGCAAACCTTTTCCTTTCGTACTTTTCATGTTTCTAGCTACAGTCTTTACTTTTGCAGTTAGAGAAGTCCCTTCAACATTTCTTGTAAAGCTAGTTCTGTGTAAAGTGGTTCTGTCTTGGATGGAGTGAAATCAGAGTGCCATGAATATGTGATTTGTTAGAGCATATTGTTGAGTTTCCTTTCTGATTGCTTTTTATTTAAAATTTCTAGGAAAGAAATCTTAAACTTTTGTTAGGATTAAGAGAAACAACCATCTAATTAGTTGTTTGGAGCATTAGCATTAATGTAATTTGAAGGTGTTGACTTGTCCTAACACATGCANAGAGCATATTGTTGAGTTTCCTTTCTGATTGCTTTTTATTTAAAATTTCTAGGAAAGAAATCTTAAACTTTTGTTAGGATTAAGAGAAACAACCATCTAATTAGTTGTTTGGAGCATTAGCATTAATGTAATTTGAAGGTGTTGACTTGTCCTAACACATGCAATGAACTTTATGAGCCATTTCTAATTAATAAAAGTTATTTGCAAGTATATAGCTATATGTGATTTAGTCTTTAGGCCTTTGAAGCTGTTTATGAAAATGTACATAGTTTTTTATTTGGAAAAAGTGGATCCTTTTCAGACCACATGTCTCAGCTTCTGGTCTGTAGAACATTGTCACTGTGGAAGTTGTGTTTAGTCACTGAGTCACGTCTGACTCTTTGCAACCCCGTAGACTGAACCATACCAGGCTTCTCTGTCCTCCACTATCTCCTGCAGTTTGTTCAAATTCAGGTCCGGCCAGTAAGTCAGTGACACTATCTAGCCATCTCATCCTCCACCACCCCTTTCTTCAATTGCTTTCAATCTTTCCAAATATCAGGGTCTTTTCTAATGAGTTGGCTCTTTGCATCACATGGCCAACATATTGGAGCTTCAGCATCTGTCCTGCCAATGAATATTCAAGGTTGATTTTCTTTAGGGTTGAATAGTTTGATCTCCTTGCAGTCTAGGGGACTCTCAAGAGTCTTCTCCAGCACCACAATTGGAAAGCATCAGTTCTGTACAAGTAGGTTATTGGAAGTAATTGAAACCTGAACAGAGGTTGTTGCCAATATTAAATGGGAGGTATTCTCTCCTATGTCCCCCTATAGGAAGTGGGGTGAATCCTTATCCCTCTATCAAAATGTGAGAAGTAGAAATAGGCCTTATTGGCCCTACCACTCCCCAACTTATGCAAATGTTGTGGGTATTGCAGAGGTACTGATACGGGTAAAATTGTCCTTCTTCCCTACTAGTTGTCCATGGAGGTGTTCTGCCCTGATGACTAGGAGCTACCAGAGCCAGTTAGGCCTTAGTAAGGATCCCGGGACTGCCATAGCATTTTGTCTATACTGCTCTTAGCACATGTGACTTAACTTTAATTCGTTTTATTTGTCCCTGACCAGATTTTAAACACCTCGAGACAAGAGACTAAGTCATTTTGTCATTATATTTGTGTCCAAGGCCTAACACTGGACCTACCACAGTGTAGGTGGTTGTAAATAAATAAATGAATCGATGAATGTGCTCTCCTATCAGTGGAATTTATCTGACCTTGGCATTACTGCATTTTTATTTGTCCTGAGAGTCGGTTTATGAACTTCAGTGTGAAAAGCAAGAGCCAGAGGGGAGTGAACTGGTGCCCTGAAATCAGTAAGAGGGGAGTTCTGTCACAGAGTGAAGCGTGCACTTGGGTTCTGGGACAGATTTGGAGTAATGACTTGGTTTGTTAAGGAATTAGAGAATGCCCAGGCCCCAGGGCTGCCAGCTAAAAATTTTGTTTAAGTATTGATTTCAACTAAATGAAGGCGTTTGTGACAATATGTGCAACTTTTTGTTTCTTTCCATCTACCAAGGATGTTTTCTCTTCACTATTTCAATGTCTCAATATTTTAGAATTTACAGACCCATATATCAATGATAACTATTCACTGGCTCTTATTAAAGAAAACACTTGAGTTTTTGTTGCCTTTGTCATAAGACAAATCTATTAACTTGACCTTTCAACTCTTACATGTGTGTTCAAGAAATAAGATTTTTAGTTTAAAAATTCAGTATTATCATTGCATTTTGATAATAAAATTAGACATTATCTCTCACTTTCTTCTATTTTTCCCCCCCGAAATCAAATGTTTGTAGAACCTTGTTTTTTTTGTAGAATTAGACCTTCATGATCTTCTGACCCACAATGATCCTACAGAGAATGGAAGTCAAGCCTGCCCATCAGTCATCTGAGAACAACAAAAATGACTTTTTCTTAGAAAAAGTCTGGTCACACATGGCCCTTAAGAGAATGGTGGCATAAGAGGAAAATGCTCAAAAAAGAAGAAGAAGAAGAAGAAGAAGAAGAAGAAAATGCTCTTCCTCATTTGTACTGCAAATTAGATCACTTTTAAGTGTGAGTCACTTTTACCATATACCCAGCTGGCATTAACTCATAAGCTAGTGTGAATTTTTTCTTGGTTGTGCTAATTGAATTTGCTGGAGATTATTATATCCCAAATCTTCTACTTCAAAGAGGTTGTGCTGTGAACGTAGACTCTCTACACAGCACATGTTATGCAGAGAAAGGTGCCACTGGAATAAATGATAGAGATGACATTCATTATTATGTTGTTATCTGAATTATACCTATCAATAAAAACATTGTTAGTGAACTAAGGTTATGGAGCTTAGAGCTCTTTACCCCAAATATTTTATTATAGTAAGTGTATTTAAAAAAATTAAATCATTTTTGAAATTCATGCAACTCTTACAGCAGAGTTGTACATCAAATATAACATCCCTTTTCATGCTCTGAAAAGGAAGTGTGTTGCCATTCCCTTCTGCAGGGGATCTTCCCAACCCAGGGATCAAACTCGAGTTTCCCGTGTTCGGAAAATAAGAATCCACATAAAGAGGTGGATTCTTCACCAAGTGAGCCACCAAGGAAGCCCTGTAACAAAGCCTGACTAGTCTCCTTCTTTGCTGGTGGTCCTGTGTTTGAACTTCACTCTTCTGGATCCTAAAGTTATTTTCATAGCAGGAGCATGTTGTCTCCATAAGCACCAACCTTTTCCCCCTGGGGAAAGTGCAATGCTTGTTCTTTCCAGTTAGTTTCAGCAGCAGAATAGAACATGGAGCACTGCCCACTTCCTTGAATGAGGAAAGCGTCCTAGTAGACACTGCTACAGTGTTCTCCTTCTGAACTCTGCCTATATATGAAAGTGGGGTCCCCAGAAGGAAGGAGCAGCTGCTGGATCAGTGGAGGAAATGAAAAGGCTTTTTACATGAACCGGTTGCCTGTGGCTATCATTGATTTGTTGATCAAAGCTGTATGAAATGCTGCAAGGCAGGTATCTGTCAGTGCCAGTCATATGCCTGAAGGCTACAAGTGAGTTGTTTTTGGTTGCTTACGTTGGATTCCAAAGCTGATGGCACAGGAGGAATGGGAAATTTCAGAGGAACCTTCTATTCATCTTTTTGGCAAATTAAATAGATGCCTTTATTACTTGGGAGACCCTGTATTAGCCTCTTCTATGCAGCCATGAAATTAAAAGACGCTTACTCCTTGGAAGAAAAGTTATGACCAACCTAGATAGTATATNGCTACTCCAAATTATTAGGCTTTCAAAATTTGTATTTACCCAAACTTAAGGAAATAGATGGGGAAACAGTGGAAACAGTGTCAGACTTTATTTTTGGGGGCTCCAAAATCACTGCGGATGGTGACTGCAGCCATGAAATTAAAAGACACTTACTCCTTGGAAGAAAAGTTATGACCAACCTAGATAGTATATTCAAAAGCAGAGACATTACTTTGCCGACTAAGGTCCGTCTAGTCAAGGCTATGGTTTTTCCTGTGGTCATGTATAGATGTGAGAGTTGGACTGTGAAGAAGGCTGAGCACCGAAGAATTGATGCTTTTGAACTGTGGTGTTGGAGAAGACTCTTCAGAGTCCCTTGGACTGCAAGGAGATCCAACCAGTCCATTCTGAAGGAGATCAGCCCTGGGATTTCTTTGGAAGAAATGATGCTAAAGCTGAAACTCCAGTAGTTTGGCCACCTCATGAGAAGAGTTGACTCATTGGAAGACTCTGATGCTGGGAGGGATTGGGGGCAGGAGGAGAAGGGGACGACCAAGGATGAGATGGCTGGATGGCATCGTGGACTCGATGGATGTGAGTCTGAGTGAACTCTGGGAGATGGTGATGAACAGGGAGGCCTGGCGTGCTGCAATTCATGGGGTCGCAAAGAGTCAGACACGACTGAGCAACTGAACTGAACTGACCCAAACTGAATGCAATGTTTAGCTAAAATTACCCTTTGTGATTCAAGCATAAGAAAATGTGAATGTTCAGCTGTGAAATACAGCTCCTGTAGCTTTTATAGAGGAAAAACACACCACCTTTTAGGTTTTGAGAATTTTTCTTAACATCAATAAAACTTCTGCCCTAAATATTAAACAATAATGTTGTTTTCGTCAATCAGAATGAGTGCTTCCTATATTAGTAACATATTCAGTTAAACTTATTCTGCTTTCACTTTGTGTCTCTCTTCTACAATACATTTTGTTCAGATCTAAAATGTGTGCATGGAGATTAAGAAATTACCATAAATTTGGTTTGTGTACTTGGCTATTATCCAATGAGAAGCTGTGTCTGGGAAAGGTAGAGGGTTATTGCATTTTTTTCATTCAAACATGTTCCTTAGAAGCCCACAAGTGACTGCACCCCCATCCAGCTCCTCATTTACCTAGGCTAGTCCCCAGAAGGTCTGGGCCTGCTTGCTAGTGTCAAATGAATCTTTTTATCTACAGAGCTTTGCTCAAGAAAGTGAAGCAGACTTTCTGAGGACACGTGTTTGATATATATATAAATATATTTGACCTGATGTTACTTCCTAGAGATTGTCAGTCACCACATCCTCCCAGCTCTGTCACTCAGAGCATTATCAAACTCTGAACCTTTGTGGTCCCTCTCAGAAGTATCAAGTTATTAAATTCCTCCTGCCAGAATTTCCAACAAGTAGTGAAAATGGGCTTAGAGCCATAACCATTGAATTACCTACTACACTCATATGAAAAGTGAAAGTGAAGTTGCTCTGTCACGTCAGACTCTTTGCGACCCCATGAGCTGTAGCCTACCAGGATCCTCCGTCCATGGGATTTTCCAGGAAAGAGTACTGGAGTGGGTTGCCATTTCCTTCTCCAGGGGATCTTCCCGACCCAGGGATCGAATCCAGGTCTCCCGCATTGTTTGTATTCAGTAATTAATAAGCACAACTGTAAAATCTAATGTCAATGATAATGTGAGAATAACATTTATGTAAGTATAGTGTCACAGCTAACAGCACCTATTAAGTCTTGTCCTGTTCTGGAGGATGTATCTAGTTCTGGACAGGCTAAGTCACTTATCTTCCCAATAACTGTCATTCTGTCTCTCTTGCTTTCTCTCTAAACAGAAGCTTCTTCTCTCCCTATTCTGTTGCCTCCATATTACTTTGTAACCCTTTATCTCCGATCATTACTGGTCAGTTGAACCCCTTACCACGGTGATCTCTGGAAAGTTTATTCTAAAGTCACAATCATCATCATGAAAAGAAAAATAAAAAACCTACTCTCTTCTCAATAACTAGAACTTTCCCCTACCATCTGGCTTTAAGAAACTTTTGCCTGTCCTTCAGCATTTGCTCATTTTCCATAGCCCAAGAACAGTAGGCAGAAAAGGGCATTGTGGGGGCTCTCCTGGCTACATACTGCTGCTTCTAAACTATTCCCTAGGTTTCCTTTGCAAAACCCTTCCTTTCGGTTGTCAGAAAATAAAATTCTACATTTTTTTTTTACCAACAAATAAACCAACTTACCTGGATCTCAATACTCTGCCCATCAACTTTTGAAAAATAATACCCTGAACTGGCAAGCACTCACATTTTTGCATTTGTGGAGAAGGTTGTCATAGGTTATCGGGGTCAGCTCTGTATGCAGTGACATGTAGCCTTAGAAGAGAGATGCAGTGGTATGTTTGATTGTGAGTAGAAGAGGAAAGGTGATGTGGCCACAGAGGCAGAGATTAGAGCGCTGTGCCCATAGCCAAGGAATTCCAGTGATCAACAGAGACAGGAAGAGGAAGGAACAGATTCTCCCCTAGTGCCTCTGAGGGTGGGCGGTCCTACTCACATCTTTTCTGGAGCCCAGTGAACTCATTTCAGACATCTGGACTCCAGAACTGTGAGAAAATAAATTTCTGTTGTTTTAAGCTACCCAATTTGACTTGTTATGACAGTCATAGGAATTTAATAGAGGCCGTCTGGTGAATTTTTTTACTCTACTTTTCAGCTGAAGAATTACTCTTCAGTTCTTCCTGCAATTCATTTTCTTTTTTATTTGTTTCTATTGGAGGATAATTACAATAGTGTGATGTTTTTTGCCATACATCACCATGAATTGACCACAGGTACATACGTGTCCCCCACAGCCTGAACCTCCCATCCACCTCCCTCCTCCCCACCCCACCCTTCCAGGCTATCCCAGAGCACTGGCTTTAGGCGCCCTGCTTCATGCATCAAACTTGCACTGGCCATCTATTTTACATATGGTAAGGTATATGTTTCAGTGTTATTCTCTCAAATCATTCCACACTCTCCTTCTCCCAAAGTCCAAAAGTCTCTTCTTTACATCTGTGTCTTTCTGTAATTTCCGTCTCTCTGTTGGTATTTTGTATTTGGTGAGACACTATTGTCATGAATTTTTTTCCAGTTCTTCGGGCATGGTATCCCTTGAAAGAATTTTAAAAAGCTGATTTTTATGTCTTTGGCTATTAATTGACTCTTCTGAACTAATTCGGTAAAATCTACATTCTTTATAATATATGACCATGGGAGTATCTGTTTAGTTGACTTCAGTTCAGTTCAGTTCAGTCGCTCAGTCGTGTCCTACGCTTTGCGACCCCATGAATAGCAGCACGCCAGGCCTCCCTGGAGTTCACTCAGACTCACGTCCATCGAGTCAGTGATGCCATCCAGCCATCTCATCCTTGGTCGTCTCCTCCTCCTGCCCCCAATCCTTCCCAGCATCAGAGTCTTTTCCAATGAGTCTCTTCTCATGAGGTGGCCAAAGTACTGGAGTTTCAGCTTTAGCATCATTCCTTGCAAAGAAATTCCAGGACTGATTTCCTTCAGAATGGACTGGTTGGATCTCCTTGCAGTCCAAGAGACTCTCAAGAGTCTTCTCCAACACCACAGTTCAAAAGCATCAATTCTTCGGTGCTCAGCCTTCTTCACAGTCCAACTCTCACATCCATACATGACTACTGACTAGACGGACCTTAGTCAGCAAAGTAATGTCTCTGCTTTTGAATATGCTATCTAGGTTGGTCATAACTTTTCTTCCAAGGAGTAAGAGTCTTCTAATTTCATGGCTGCAGTCACCATCTGCAGTGATTTTGGAGCCCAAAAAAATAAAGTGTGACACTGTTTCCCCATCTATTTCCCATGAAGTGATGGGACCGGATGCCATGATCTTCGTTTTCTGAATGTTGAGCTTTAAGCCAACATTTTCACTCTCCACTTTGACTTTTATCAAGTGGCTTTTGAGTTCCTCTTCACTTTCTGCCATAAGGGTGGTGTCATCTGCATATCTGAGGTTATCGATATTTCTCCCTGCAATCTTGATTCCAGCGTGTGTTTCTTCCAATCCAGCATTTCTCATGATGTACTCTGCATATAAGTTAAATAAGCAGGATGACAATATACAGCCTTGACAAACTCCTTTTCCTATTTGGAACCAGTCTGTTTTTCCATGTCCAGTTCTAACTGTTGCTTCCTTACCTGCATACAGATTTCTCAAAAGGCAGGTTAGGTGGTCTGGTATTCCCATCTCTTTCAGAATTTTCCACAGTTTACTGTGATCCACACAGTCAAAGGCTTTGGCATAGTCAATAAAGCAGAAATAGATGTTTTTCTGGAACTCTCTTGCTTTTTCCATGATCCAGCGGATGTTGGCAATTTGATCTCTGGTTCCTCTGCCTTTTCTAAAACCAGCTTGAACATCAGGAAGTTCACTCTTTACATATTGCTGAAGTCTGGCTTGGAGAATTTTGAGCATTACTTTGCTAGCATATGAGATGAGTGCAATTGTGCGGTAGTTTGATCATTCTTTGGTATTGCCTTTCTTTGGGATTGGAATGAAAACTGACCTTTTCCAGTCTTGTAGCCACTGCTGAGTTTTCCCAATTTGCTGGCATATTGAGTGCAGCACTTTCACAGCATCATCTTTCAGGATTTGAAACAGCTCAACTGGAATTCCATCACCTCCACTAGCTTGTTCATAGTGATGCTTCCTAAGGCCCACTTGACTTCACATTCCAGGATGTCTGGTTCTAGATGAGTGATCACACTTAAAGACCAACTAATAATTAGACAGTGATTTTTTTTTAACTCCTAGGGCCAGTAAGTCTCTCAGTATTTTCTCGGGGCCCTAAGCTCATGGAGCCATTCTTCAACATTGAGTCATGCAATTGATGAATCTGCTGTAGCCTTACTTTCTATTTGCACAAAAGATCCAAAGACACTGGAAGGAGCTCAGGGTCTTCTTGGTATTTGCTTGCTAGGGCTCTCTTAACAAAGTACCACTGGCTAATGGTTTAAACAACAGAAATTAATTTTCTCACAGTTCTGGGAGCTAGGAATCCAACATCAAGGTGTTGGCAGGGTTAGTTTCCTTTGAGAGTCTCCCTCCCTTGCTTCTAGGTGGCCATCTTCTCTTTGTGTCTTCACATGGTCCTTCCTCTCTGTGTGTCTGTGTCTTAATCTCTTCCCAGAAGGACACCAGTCATATTAGGTTGGAGTCTACCAATATGACCTCATTACACCTTAATTATCAACAAATAAAGTCACATTCTGAGATACTTGGAGTTAGAACTTCAACACGCAAATTTTGGAAAGATGCAGTTCAGCCCACTATACTGGATCTCATGACCACAGACATATGTATGGACTTCTAGATGCCCAGGAATATGTGGGGCTTTTCAAAACCCCTAGGGATATTTATCATTCCACTGCTTTTTCTTTCAAGCTTCTTAGTTAGTCTGTTGTTTTCACTCACTGACCTCTACTGCCTCAGGTACCTGTGAAGTTAAGAAATACACAAACATCTTCAAGAAAAAGCAAATGGAGTCTCCCAGAAAACCTCCAGACAGGTAAAATCAGAGCAATTTTCCAAGAATATGATTTTAAAGAAATTAAAACTCCATCTGTCCCCTCTGGTAGCTACCAGGCTGCTATTTTTACTGTGACTATGTGCTATTGGCTTACAGTGCTACTAAGGAGCTCAGGAAAAAGGAAGGGAATATGGCAAGTTACAAGCCAGAAATCCCATTGTTCTTACCAAGGTTCAGATGTTTTCCTTGATTAAACTACTTCATGGATTACTGCAAGTCTCTGATTAATTACAAGAGTTCTGAGAAAGCTGATTGTCACTTTTTTTGGATAGTTTTCTCATTGCTTTCACGGAGGAAGGAGTTTACAGAATTTGGTATTCCATTAATTTTGCTATCACTGTTCTGACACTGTCTTTGCAGATTTCTTTTTGTATTTGTTTTATTGTATTTATGATTTAGAGAACCACCATGGATGGAGCTCACAGCTCCATCCATCTTTCTCTGCTTGGTACTTGTGTTTACTCCCATGGTAACAGCTAATTCCCATAATACTATTTTGTAGAACTCTTTAAAAACTCTTTCCTTGTAAGTAATGTAAAGATTTGTTTTTAAAAGATACAGAGTTTACCTTCTGGGTTGCCCCATAATGAATAATCAACAATTTTAATTAACTGCTGCTACTGCTAAGTCACTTCAGTCGTGTCCGACTGTGTGTGACCCCATAGATGGCAGCCCACCAGGCTCCCCCGTNTAAAGATTTGTTTTTAAAAGATACAGAGTTTACCTTCTGGGTTGCCCCATAATGAATAATCAACAATTTTAATTAACTGCTGCTACTGCTAAGTCACTTCAGTCGTGTCCGACTGTGTGTGACCCCATAGATGGCAGCCCACCAGGCTCCCCCGTCCCAATAAGAGAGAAGAAAGGGGAACAAGAAAGAGAGAAATATCAACATGACAAATGTTAATTGATCATTTTCAAAATTTGGCTACCTATATTTTCAGATATATTAAGTATTATATAGCACATTAAAGAAACAAAACCATGAAGGTCAACAAATGTAATTAAGATTCATACTGCATGCTTACAGTTTTAACAAAATAGAAGTAATTTGATTTTTTTAGGCAGATAAATGCTAAATTTTAATGATAATTGCTTGCATTCATATAGTACCTACCTTCCAAAAAAGTCTGTCTTTTCCTAATATCTTTTATTAACCTACTTATAAAATAATTTTTTTCAAATGTTACATCTAACATTAATCTTAAAATATAATAAGAGCCTGGGAAGAAGATGGAAGAGGAGTAAGATGGGGAGATCACAAGCCTCCCCCCAAATACATCAAAAACTCATCAAGAAACAGAACAACTCCTACAAAGCAACCTCTAGGTGACAGCAGAAGACCCCAGGCCTCCAGGGGAACAGGCTAAGCTCTCTGAAATGAGAACACAGGCACAAGTCACCCCCAACAAGAAATCAACACAAATCACCCAACCAACATTTCCCTCCAAGGGCAAAAATTAAAAGGCAGAATTAATACAACCCTAAAGCCTGGGAAAAGGAGACCTCAAGTGGAGCAAGTTAGAAAGAAAAAAAAAAAAAAAGATGAAAATACAGAGAAATACAGCACAAATGAGAAAGCAAGGTAGAAACTCACAAGACCTAATAAATGAAGAGCAAATAAATCATCTCCCTGAAAGAGAATTCAGAATAATAATAGTAAAGATGCTCCAAAAACTTGAAAATGTAATGGAGAAAATGCAAGAAGCATTTAACACAGTTAATACAATCACCAAGGACATAGAAGAAATAAAGAATAAAAAAAAAAAAAAAGATGAAAATACAGAGAAATACAACACAAATGAGAAAGCAAGGTAGAAACTCACAAGACCTAATAAATGAAGAGCAAATAAATCATCTCCCTGAAAGAGAATTCAGAATAATAATAGTAAAGATGCTCCAAAAACTTGAAAATGTAATGGAGAAAATGCAAGAAGCATTTAACACAGTTAATACAATCACCAAGGACATAGAAGAAATAAAGAATAAGCAAACAGAGATGAACAACACAATTACTGAAATTAAATATAGTAGCAGAATAACTGAGTCAGAGGAACAGATAAGTGAGCTGGAGGATAAAATGGTGGCAATAACTGCTGAAAAGCAGAATAAAGGGAAAGGAATGAAAAGAATTGAAGAAAGCCTCAGAGACCTTTGGGACAGTATTAAATGCACCAAAATTCAAGTTATAGGGGTCCCAGAGAAAGAAGATAAAAGAAAGGCACTGAGAAAATTTTTGAAGAAATTATAGTTGAAAACTTCCCCAACACGGGAAAGGAAATAGTCAATCAAGTCCAATACATGCAGAGAGTTCCCTACAGGTTAATCTCAAGGAGAAACACATTGAGAGACATATTAATCAAACTAACAGAGATTACGCACAAAGAAAGAATATTAAAAGCAGCAAGGGAAAAGCAACAAGTAACATACAAGGGAAAACCTATATAATTAACAGCAGATCTTTCAGCAGAAACTCTACAGGCCAGAAAGGAATGGCAAGATATATTTACTAAGTACTGAAAGAGAAAAACCTACAACCACGATTACTATACCCATCAAAGATCTCATTCAAAATTAACAGAGAAGTCAAAAGCTTTACAGACAAGCAAAAGTTAAGAGAATTCAGCACCGCCAAACCAGCCTTGCAACAAATACTAAAGGGACTTACATAGCCAGTAAACACAAGAGAAAATAAAGACCTACAAAAACAAACCCAAAACAATCAAGAAAATGTTAATAGGAACATGCGTATCAATAATTCCCTTAAATAGAAATGGATTAAATGCACCAACCAAAAGATACACACTGATTGAATGGATACAAAAACAGGGCCCATATATATGCTGCCTACAGGAGACCCACTTCAGACCTAGAGACACATACAGACTGAAAGTAAAAGGATGGAAAAGATATTCCATGCAAATGGAAAGCAAAAGAAAGCTGCAGTGGCAATCCTTATTTTCAGACAAAACGGACTTTAAAATAAAGATTATCCTAATAGACAAAGAAAGACACTACATAATGATCAAGGGATCAATCCAAGAAGACATAACAATTGCAAACATCTATGCACACAACATAGGAGCACCTCAGTACATAAAGCAAACACTAACAGGCCTAAGAGGAAACACTGACAGCAACACAATAATAGAAGAAGACTTTAACACCCTACTTTCTTCAATGGACAGATCATCAAAACAGAGAATCAATAAGGAAACATAAACTTTAAATGAAATGTTAGACCAAATGGATCTAATTGATATTTTCAGGACTTTCCATCCAAATGGAGAAGAATACACTTTCTTCTCAAGTCCACATGGAATATTCTCCAGTATAGACCACATCTTGGATCACAAATCAAGCCTCAGTAAATTTAAGAAAATTAAAATTGTGTCAAGTATCTTCTCTGACCACAATGCTATGAGATTAGATACCAACTACAGGAAAAAAAAAAAAAAAACCAGCAAAAAAACACAAACTCATGGAGATTAAACAACATGTTACTAAATAACAAACAGGTTACTGAAGAAATAAGAAAAGAAATCAAAAGATTCCTAGAAACAAATGACAATGAAAACAGGGTGACCCAAAACCTATGAGACTCAGCAAAAGCAGTTCTAACAGGGAGGTTTATAGTGATACAATCATACCTCAAGAAGCAAGAAAAGCATCAAATAGACAGCCTAACCTGCATCTAAAGCAACTGGAAAAAGATAAACTAAAAACCCTCAAAGTCAGCATAAGGAAGGAGATCATAAAAATCAGAACAGAAATAACTGAAAGAAATGATGGAAACAGTAGCAAAGATTAATAAAACTAAAATTTGATTCTTTGAGAAGATAAACAAAATTGACAAACCACTAGCCAGATTCGTCAAAAAAAAGGTGGGGGGGAGAAAATTTGAATCAATAAAATTATAAATGAAAAAGGAGAAGTTACAACAGACAACATAGAAATACAAAGGATCATAACAGAATATTATGAGCAACCGTATGCTAATAAAATGGACAACCTAGAGGAAATGGACAGATACTTACAAAAGATCAGCCGCCCAAGACTGAACCAGGAAGAAACAGAAATTCTGAACAACCCAGTTACAAACACTGAAATTAAAACAGTGATCAAAAAACCTCCCCCAGAACAAAAGTCCAGGGCCAGATGGCTTCACAGGGGAACTCTATCAAACATTTAGAGAAGAACCAATGCCTATTTTTCTGAAACTCTTCCAAAAAATTTGCGGAGGAAGGAACACTTCCAAACTCATTCTATGAGGCCACAATCACTCTGATACCAAAACCAGGAAAAAACAACACAAAAAAAGAAAATGACAGGTCAATATCATGATGAATATAGACGCAAAAATCCTTAACAAAATTATAGCAAACAGAAACCAACAACATATTAAAAAGCTCATACACCATGATCAAGTCAGGTTTATTCCAGGATGCAAGGATTCTTCAATATACACAAATTAATCAGTGTGATACACCACACCAACAAATTGAAAGATAAAAACCATGTAATCATCTCAATAGATGCAGAAAAAGCCTTTGACAAAATCCAGCATCCATTTATGATGAAAATGCTTCAAAAAATGGGCATCGAAGGAACCTATTCAACATAGTAAAGGCCATATATGAAAAGCCCACAGCAAACATTATTCTCAATGGTGAAAAACTAAAAGCTTTCCCTCTAAGATCAGGAACAAGGCAAGAGTGTCCACTCTCATAACTATTATTCAACATAGTTTTGGAAGTCCTAGCTATGGAAATTAGAGAATAAAAAGAAATAAAAGGAATCTAGAACAGAAAAGAAGAAGTAAAACTCTCACTGTTTGCCGATGACATGATACTATACATGGAAAACCCAAAAGAAACTATCAGAAAATTACTAGAGCTAATCAGCAAATTCAGCAAAGTCACAGGATACAAAGTCAAGACACAGAAATCATTTGCACTTCTATATACTAACAATGAAAAATCAGAAAGAGAAATTAATGAATCAATACCATTCAGCATTGCAATAAAAATAATAAAACATCTAGGAATAAACCTACTTAAGGAAATAAAAGACCTGTGTACAGAAAACTATAAGACACTGATGAAAGAAATCAAAGATGATATAAACAGATGGAGAGATAGTCCATGTACCTAGGTAGGAAGAATCAATATTGTGAAAATGACTATACTACCAAATGCAATATACAGATTCAATATGATCCCTTTCAAATTACCAATGGCCACAGAACTAGAACAAAAAAAAATTCATATGGAAACACTAAGGACCTCAAATAGCCAATGTAATCTTGAGAAAGAAGAATGGAGCTGGAGGAATCGACCTTCCTGACTTCAGACTGTACTACAAAGCTACAGTCATCAAGACAGTATGGTACTGGCACAAAAACAGAAATATAGACCAATGGAAAAGACAGAGAACCCAGAGATAAACCCACGTACTTATGGGTAACTTATTTTTGACAAAGGAGGCAAGAATATACAATGTGGCAAAGACAGCCTTTTCAATAAGTGCTGGGAAAACTGGACAGCTACATGCAAAAGAATGAAATTATATCACTACCTAATGCCATACATAAAGATAAACTCAAGAAGGACTAAAGACCTAAATGTAAGACCAGAAACTATTAAACTCTTAGAGGAGAACATAGGCAGAATACTCCACGACATAAATCAAAGCAAGATCTTCTATGACTTACCTTCTAGAGTAATGGAAATAAAAACAAAAGTAAACAAGCGGGACCTAATTAAACTTAAAAGCATTTGCACAGAAAAGGAAACTACAAACAAGGTGAAAAGAAAACGTTCAGAATGGGAGAAAATAATAGCAAGGGAAACAACTGATAAAGAATTAATTTCCAAAATATACAAGCAGTTTATACAACTCAATATCAGAAAAGCAAACAACCCAATCAAAAAGTAGGAACGGGACCTGAAGAGACATTTCTCCAAAGAAGACATACAAATGGCTAACAGATACATGAAAAGATGCTCAACATCAGTCATTATCAGAGAAATGCAAATCAAAACTACAATGAGATACCACTTCACACCAGTCAAAATGGTCATCATCAAAAAGTGTACAAACTATAAATGCCAAAGAGGGTGTGGAGAAAAGGGAAAACTCTTGTATTGCTGGTGGGAATGTAAACTGATACAACCACTATGGAAGATGGTATGGAAACTCCTTAAAAAGCTAGGAATAAAACTACCATAAGACCCAGCAATCCTAGGCATATACCCTGAAGAAGTCAAAACTGAAAAAGACACACTGATGTTCACTGCAGCACTATTTACAATAGCTAGAACATGGAAGCAACCTAGATGTCCATCGACAGATGAATGGATAAAAAAGCTGTGGTACATATATACAATGGAATACTACTTAGCCATAAAAAGAAATGCATCTGAATCTGTTCTAATGAGGTGGATGAAACTAGAGCCCATTATACAGAGTGAAGTCAGAAAGAGAAATATAAATATCGTATACTGACATATATATGGAATCTGAAGAGATGGCACTGATGAATTCATTTTCAGGGCAGCAGTGGAGAAACAGACATAGAGAATGGACCTATGGACAAGGTGGAGGAGAGGAGGGAGAAGGGGGGTGTATGGAGAGAGTAACACAGAAATTTACAATACCATGTGTAAAAAGGTAACCAATGGGAGTTTTCTGTGTGACTCAGGGAACTCAAACAGGGGCTCTGCAACAGACTGAGGGCGAGGTATGGAGGGAGATTGGAGGGAGTTCTTGGAGGAAGGGGACATGGGTGTACCTATGGCTGATTCTTGTTGATGTATGACAGAAAACCACAAAATTATGTAAAACAACTATCCTTCAGTTAAAAAAATTTTTTAAGGGTTAGAATAGAATAAGAACATTAAATAAAAAACTTTTTATCTCCTATCAAGCAATCATTTATTCACTGTAATGGGTTATTATAAAAGTTTCATATTTGGACTAATGTGCAGAATAAGACAGTGAATATTTCCCAGTAGTTAGAGATGTCCACTGTATATTTTTTTCTCTAATTATTACCCCACATTCAAGCTAGTGGTCAGTACTAACATGCTAAAGACATGTCATGTTGTAGTTTGTATAGTGTATCATCACATTTCTTAAGAACCCCANCCAGTAGTTAGAGATGTCCACTGTATATTTTTTTCTCTAATTATTACCCCACATTCAAGCTAGTGGTCAGTACTAACATGCTAAAGACATGTCATGTTGTAGTTTGTATAGTGTATCATCACATTTCTTAAGAACCCCAGGAATTCTGCACCCCTAGGGGAAGATAACAGGATTACACAATCAACATATAATATTTTCTGTGGTTAATGTATGATTCCACTAATGGTTATTTCTTCACGTGACTTTTAACATAAAGAAATATAGAGTAGCAACAGTATGCTGTGTTCTACTTACTTCCTTTCTGTATGTGTCTGAATAGAAGCAAGATGACTCACCACCATCTTACCAGATATTAACTGAGCCCCTTCCACAGAACACATACACACACATTATACCTGCACTGTCCCAAATTCCTGGTGCAATATCTTAAACTCTATTACCAAGAACTATCTGTTCTCACCCATCTCAAATTATTTGAATAATTAAATAATAAAACCAAGATTATTATCTTTGAATATTTTAATAACTTAATAATTTAATAATCTTTGAATTATTTTAATAACTAAATAATAAAACCAAGAATATTCTGTTGAATAAAATGAAATTATATGAATAAATAATGAAATCAAGAGTACTATTGTTTGAATAAGATGTAATAGTTCTTGATTCTTTTAAGATTAATAAATTATTGCTTTAATCTTTTAATATTAATTTAAATTCATTTTAATTTTAATCTTTTACTTCTAAAGATTCATAGTTTTAACTCAAAAGGAATTATCAGCAAAATTACATTGGTTAATTTGGCTTAAAAGCATTTCTACACAGGCTATCCCTTCGCTTCTGAAAGTGATGGAGGCTGTGCATATGGGTAGGTTTCCAATCACCTACTATTCTTGCTCTGGTATATTTTTTCTAGATCTTTCTTCCAATTACAGTAATATCTGAAACAGCACTGTAGACTGTAGTAGACTGTCTTCAAAGAACTGTAATCATTTAAAAGAGCTGATGGTAATAAACACATGCATACATAGTGTGACACTCCGCATGACCAATCTGGGATCTTATTTTAATTTTTAAATTGTCAACATCATCTCTATATTCATATCCAAAACTATGTTTCTTAAGTTATTAAAACTCAGGGTAGAGGGAGCTGCCATATGATCCAGCAATCCCACTAGTGGGCATATATTTGAAAGGATATATGCACCCTAATATTGATTGCAGTGCTGTTAACAATAGCCAAAACATTGAAGCAACCCAAATGTCAGCAGAGAAATGGATAAAGAAGATGTGGTACATATATACAGTGGAATACAACTCAGCCATTAAAAATAATGAAATAATGCCATTTACTGCACCATGGATGGACCTGGAGATCATAATATTAAGTGAAGTAAGTCAGACAGAGAAAGACAAATATTATATGACATCACTTATATGTAGAATATTAAATAGTGATACAAATGAGTTTATTTACAAAACAAAAATAGACTCACACAGGTAGAAAAAAAACTTATGGTTACCAAGGGGAAAGGGATGAGGGAGGGATAAATCAGGAGCTCGGGCTAAACATACATCCTACAATATAGAAAACAGAGAACCAACAAAGACCTACTGTAGAGCACAGGAAACTCTACTCAACATTCTGTAATAACCTAAAGGGAAAGAATAAATACGTGCATAACTGAATCACTGTGTTGTACACCTGAAACTAACATAGCATTGTAAAGCAACTATGAAAAGTGAAAGTGAAAGTCACTCAGTAGTGTCCGACTCTGTGTGACCCCATGAACTATATAGTCCATGGAATTCTCCAGGCCAGAATACTGGAGTGGGTAGACTCTCCCTTCCCTAAGGGATCTTCCCAACCCAAGACCTGAATTGAACCTAGGTCTTCTGCATTGCAGGTGGATTCTTTACCAGCTGAGCCACAAGGGAAGCCCAAAATAATCCAATATAAAATAAAAATATTTTTAAAAAGAAATAAACTCAGGGTAAGGGGAGGCAGTAAGAAGAAATCTAAGATGCATTTAGAAACAGTTTTGGATAGGAAACTTTTTTCTTTGATCTGAACCTCATACTTTCAACACAACTGTTGTATTTACAGCAAGTTACTAAGTTGTTAGCAAATCACTCATGATCAATACTTTTGAAGGAAGCATCTGGATATTTTAGGAGTCTTCTGTTTATGAAAAATCTCTGCACTGATCTGCCTAACTCCAAACTTGGCTTATATTTTCTATGCTGTACCAAATACTAAATTTACTATTAACTTTCTCAGAAATTCTATGTGGGCTCATACACATTCACATCAATGAACACTTTTTCACTTAAGAATCTTATATATTCTTATTTTTATAATGATGCCACTTGAAGTTCAGAGACTTAATTTCTTAGAGACTGACAGAAACTTATTTTCTTAAGCATTAAAATCAATATCAAAATTCATCAAAAAGATAAGTCTCTTTCCCTTCTCTTGTATTCCCTCCCCTCCTCTTTGATGAGACAAGAAAGTAAAATATACCCAAGTTTGGAAAACAGAAATAACCACTGCTGTTGTTGCTGCTGCTAAGTCACTTCAGTCGTGTCCGACTCTGTGCGACCCCATAGACGGCAGCCCACCAGGCTCCGCCGTCCCTGGGATTCTCCAGGCAAGAATGATGGAGTGGGTTGCCATTTCCTTCTTCAATGCATGAAAGTGAACGTGTCCAACTCCTAGCGTCCTCATGGACTGTAGCCTTCCAGGCTCCTCCGTCCATGGGATTTTCCAGGCAAGAGTACTGGAGTGGGTTGCCATTGCCTTCTCCAAAATAACAACTAAATACCACTAAATATAGATGCTTTAAAGATGAATATCAGTTCAGTTCAGTCACTCAGTCGTGTCCGACTCTTTGTGACCCCATGAATCGCAGCACGCCAGGCCTCCCTGTCCATCACCAACTCCTGGAGTTCACTCAGACTCACAGCCATCGAGTCAGTGATGTCATCTGGCCATCGAGTCAGTGATGTCATCCAGCCATCTCATCCTCTGTTGTCCCCTTCTCCTCCTGCCCTCAATCCCTCCCAGCATCAGAGTCTTTTCCAATGAGTCAGCTCTTCACATGAGGTGGCCAAAGTACTGGAGTTTCGGCTTCAGTGTCATTCCTTCCAAAGAACACCCAGGGATGATCTCCTTCAGAATGGACTGATTGGATCTCCTTGCAGTCCAAGGGACTCTCAAGAGTCTTCTCCAACACCACAGTTCAAAGGCATCAATTCTTCGGCGCTCAGCCTTCTTCACAGCCCAACTTTCACATCCATACATAGCCTTGACTAGACGGACCTTAGTTGGCAAAGTAATGTCTCTGCTTTTGAATATGCTACCTAGGTTGGTCATAACTTTTCTTCCAAGGAGTAAGCATCTTTTAATTTCGTGGCTGCAATCAGTTGCCTGCTAAAATGCACCTTAAAATAGAGAGGAAAATATGAAAGCTGTAGCTAGGAAACATAATGTGGGTTTGAGACAAGTCTTGGCAGCTGGGGTCACAAATCTTTGTGCATCTGTTTTCTTGAGTTGGTAAGAAAAAGTGACCTGTGGGGAACAAATCAGTGCTCAGACTCCCGAGTAGA
Organism: Oreotragus oreotragus; assembly: GCA_006410675.1. Lineage (NCBI taxonomy): Eukaryota > Metazoa > Chordata > Mammalia > Artiodactyla > Bovidae > Oreotragus > Oreotragus oreotragus. The sequence continues at coordinate 101,550 of SJYX01016205.1, forward strand.
GAAGGTTTGGGGTATATGAGAGAAAGACAGTTGGACATGTATTCTCTAGCTTTAGAAACCAGTCCCATTGGATTACAATTCTTAATGGGGACAAAAAATATATATATCACAAACCATTACTTGGAAGTTTCTGAGTTGTCAGAACAAGCAATTGACACTTCAAGCCTCAGTTTGAGAAATAAAACCCAGAATGGGAGAGATGAGCCAGTTCTTCCAGTTCTTTATGGTTTTAGTCCCTTTACAGGAGAACTAAAGAGAAACCGAGACATCTGAGAGCACGTGGAGTTTTGAGCATTTTGTGCTAAAGCATCATTCCATCCTAAAGAGGAAGCAATGTTTGCTGTGATGACACAGGAAGTTTAGAAAATCTGGAAAACTCAGCAGGGACCACAGGACTAGAAAAGGTCAGTTTTCATTCCAAAGAAAGGCTATGCCAAAGAATGCTCAAACTAGCGCACAATTACACTCATCTCACACACAGGTAAACTAATGCTCAAAATTCTCCAAGCCAGGCTTCAACAGTTCATGAATCATGAAATTCCAGATGCTCAAGCTGGATTTAGAAAAGGCAGAGGAACTAGAGATCAAATTGCCAACATCTGTTGAATCATCGAAAAAGTGAGAGTTCCAGAAAAACATCTATTTCTGCTTTGACTATGCCAAAGCCTTTGACTATGTAGATTAAAACAAACTGTGGAAAATTCTTCAAGAGATGGCAATACCAGACGACCTGACATGCCTCCTGAGAAATCTGTATGCAGGTCAAGAAGCAACAGTTAGAAATGGACATGGAACAACAGACTGGCTCCAAATCGGGAAAGGAGTACATCAGGGCTATATATTGTCACTCTGCTTATTTAACTTATATGCAGAGTACATCATGAGAAACTCTGGGCTGGAGGAAGCACAAGCTGGAATCAAGATTGCCGGGAGAAATATCAATAACCTCAGGTATGCAGATGACACCACCCTTATGGCAAAAGGCAAAGAACTAAAGAGCCTCTTGACAAAAGTGAAAGAGGAAAGTGAAAAAGGTGGCTTAAAACTCAACATTCAGAAAACTAAGATCATGGCATCTGGTCCCATCACTTTATGGCAAATAGACAGGGAAACAATGGAAACAACGACAGACTTTATTTTGTCGGGCTCCAAAATCACATCAGATGGTGACTACAGCCATGAAATTAAAAAACGCTTACTCCTTGGAAGAAAAGTTATGACCAACATAGACAGCATATTCAAAAGCAGAGACATTGTTTTGCCAACAAAAGTCCATCTAGTCAAAGCTATGGTTTTTCTAGTAGTCATGTATGGATGTGAGAGTTGGACTATAAAGATAACTGTGCACTGAAGAATTGATGCTTTTGAAGTGTGGTGTTGGAGAAGACTCTTGAGAGTCCCTTGGACTGCAAGGAGATCAAACCAGTCCATCCTAAAGGAAGTCAGTCCTGCATATTCATTGGAAGTACTGATGCTGAAGCTGAAACTACAATACTTTGGCCACCTGATGCAAAGAACTGACTCATTGAAAAAGACCCTGATGCTGGGCAAGATTGGAGGCAGGGGGAGAAGGAGACAACAGAGGATGGGGTGGTTCAATGACATCATTGACTCAATAGACATGAGTTTGAGTAAGCTCCGGGAGTTGGTGATGGACAGAGAAGACTGGCGAGCTACAGTCCATGGGGTCACAAAGAGTCGGACACAACTGAGCGACTGAACTGAACTGATTGAACTGATTCTAGAACATCTTTGGAGATTCCGAGATATAAATAAAAATTAACAGAATACTGGGATCTTAATTCTTACCATTGTGAGCAATGTGCCAGTGAAATATGATTATCATTTTAAAGTGATCTTGTTTCCCCCGCATTTTGGTGAGGCCTTGGATATTTTACTTAACCTAATCCTGATTAATTAACTTATATGCAGAGTACATCATGAGAAATGCTGGGCTGGAAGAAGCACAAGCTGGAATCAAGATTGCCGGGAGAAATATCAATAACCTCAGATATGCTGATAACACCACCCTTATGGCAGAAAGTGAAGAGGAACTAAAAAGCCTCTTGATGAAAGTGAAAGAGGAGAGTGAAAAAGTTGGCTGAAAGCTCAATATTTAGAAAACTGAGATCATGGCATCTGGTCCCATCACTTCATGGCAAATAGATGGGAAAACAGTGGAAACAGTGTCAGACTTTATTTTGGGGGGCTCCAAAATCACTGCAGATGGTGACTGCAACCATGAAAATAAAAGACACTTACTCCTTGGAAGGAAAGTTATGACCAACCTAAATAGCATATTCAAAAGCAGAGACATTACTTTGCCAACTAAGGTCCGTCTAGTCAAGGCTATGGTTTTTCCTGTGGTCATGTGTGGATGTGAGAGTTGAACTGTGAAGAAAGCTGAGCACCGAAGAATTGATGCTTTTGAACTGTGGTGTTGGAGAAGACTCCTGAGAGTCCCTTGGACTGGAAGGAGATCCAACCAGTCCATTCTGAAGGAGATCAGTCCTGGGTGTGCTTTGGAAGGAATGATGCTAAAGCTGAAACTCCAGTACTTTGGCCACCTGATGCTATGAGTTGACTCACTGGAAAAGACCCTGATGCTGGGAGGGATTGGGGGCAGGAGGAGAAGGGGACGACAGAGGATGAGATGGCTGGATGGCATCACCAACTCAATGGACCTGAGTTTGAGTAACTCCAGGAGTTTGTGATGGACAGGGAGGCCTGGCGTGCTATAATTCACGGGGTCGCAAAGAGTCGGATACGACTGAGCGACTGAACTGAATAGTAAAAATGGAATTGCTTCCTGATCTTTCAAGCACAAGGTTCATATGAATATGGTATCATTTTTTTCTCATAACAACTTTTCTAGCAAGATATTATTACTTGTGTATTACAGATGAAGAAACTGCAAGGTGTTTTCTCCCCAGGCCAATCAGACATTTAATTTATAAGCCAATATTTTAAGTCAAATTGAACTTTGCACTGAAAACACTAGACTAGGTTCAAAAGAAAACAAAACAAAACCATGCATCAGAGAGCTAAAAACACAGTGAAAAAAAATCATGTGGCTAAGATCTAAAACAGGTTTCTCTGGTGGGTGACTTAGCAGTAAAGAATCTGCCTGCCAATGCGGGAGACATAGGAGATGGGGTTCGATCCCTGGGTGGGGAGATCCCCTGAAGGAGGCCATGGCAGCCCACTCCAGTATTGTTGCCTGGAGCATCCCATGGACACAGGAACCAGGCGGGCTCCAATACAAAGAGTCAGGCATGGCTGAAGCAACTCAGCAAAGCACAGCACAAGATCTAAGACAAAGTAAACTCACAGAAGTAAACCAGGTACTTTAGGGATGGCAGCGAACTTCAGAGTATCAGCTGACTGGTTAACAATCTCTGCACACATTTTGAAAGCTTTATGGATTTTAGGGACATAAAATGAAGTGAATACCCATGAGTTGGTTTGAAAGCACAAAGAATTACAACTGTTGAGTAAGAATGAATCAAAAATACTGAGGTCTTAGCAGGAAGCTAAGCATCCCTTGAAATCCTCACTGTTTCTGAAACTGGAATAACATAGTCACAGATTGCCAGCAGCTTAGCTCTCTAATAAAAGCAAACATAAAGCAAACTCTTACTATTCTCACATAAGCTTGTTTCTTTTCCATTCTCCCCAAACTTTGCTAATGGCACCTCCATCTTTACATTTTTGGGGAGGAAAATCTTTGATAACTCGACTGTTCTTGGATTCCACATATCATATTCATATCCATCCAGTTTGTCCTACTTTCTAATTTTATCGGTAATCCAACCACATCTCTATCTTCTTCAGCTCATTTGGTACAACCTACCAATCTGTTTACTCAAATTTTTTGACACTTTTCTCTTCAAGGGTGGAGCTTAATCTTCCTCCTCTTGAATGTCCCCTACGCAAAGTAACTGCTTGATGATGCAAATCCTGTAATTCAATCATAAAATGTGTTGCTATTTCCACTCAGCTCTCTTTTGGATTATTCACTCTTCCTCAGCCACTCAAGTAGCTACATGGAAGAAAATGAGAGTTTCTATCAGTAGGATTCACCAACTCAATACTTATCTGACTGAGACACCTCGAAATCACATTCTCTACTTCAATCAAGCCTTCACGTAGCTACAACCAAGGTTGACATCCTGACGGTAGCCTAATGAAAGATTCTTACCTAGAATATCTGTTAATACTTAAGCTGTTCTTGAATTTCTGACCCATGGACTAAATATTCATTTTTATTTCAACCCACTACATTCCAGGATAATGTGTTACACAGCAGTAGTTAAGTGATATCAACTCTTAGCTTTCTGGCTTGAGCAACCAAATGGATGGAAACACCATTCACCAATATAGGATAGTGTGTAAATGGAGACCAACTTTGAAAGTTATGATAGTGGGTTCAATTTTGGACCTGTTGAATTAAAGTATGGTTTTAAAACATCTAAGAGAAACTTACCCAGTATAATAGGTTATCTCCATTGAGAAACAAAAATTTGTGATGATTTTTTACTGGATGGTTCCTTTGAAAAGTTTTAATAAGCATGCTGGCATCTAAGGGCCCTCACACTTGCCACTTCTTCTGCTAGGACAGTTTCATCTAGAATCTACCATATTGCTCCTTCATCACCTTCAAGTCTTCACTCAAAAGGTCTCCTTGAAACTGTCTTCCTTCTGCATATATATACTACTATATGGGCTTCCCTGATGGGTCAGTGGGTAAAGAATCTGCCTGCAATGCAGGAGACTTGCAGAAGACCCAAATTCAATCCCTGGGTCAGGAAGATAACTTGGAGTAGGAAATGGCAACCGATTCCAGTATTCTTGCCTAGGAAAATCCCACAGACAGTGGATCCTGGCAGGCTACAGTCCATGGGGTTACAAAGAGTCAGACATGACTGAGCAACTAAGCATACACATATAAAAAACAAACAACTAATAAAAACCTACTGGATAGCACAGGGAATTCTACTCAATACACTGCCATGGGCCATATGGGAAAAGAATCTTTAAAAGCATGCATATGTACATGTATATGTACAACTGATTCATTCTGCTGTGCACCTGAAACTCACCCAACATTGTGAATCAACTATACTCCAATAGGGGCTTCCCTGGTGGCTCAGAGGTTAAAGCGTCTGCCTCCAATGCGGGAGACCTGGGTTTGATCCCTGGGTCGGGAAGATCCCCTGGAGAAGGGAATGGCAACCCACTCCAGTATACTTGCCTGGAGAATCCCATGGACTGCAACCCACCAGGCTCCTCAGTCCATGGGTCACAAAGAGTCGGACATGACTGAGTGACTTTACTTACTTACTTACTTATACTCCAATAAAGATTCATTTAAAAAAGAAAATGTCCTCCCTTCTCACATATTCTCTCTTGCCTTTCTGTTTTACTTTTCTCCATAAAATATATCATGAGCTAAAATTACTATTTATTCCCTCTTAATTTGATGTTTTCCTCTATTAGAAGACAATATCATAGGGATCAGAGCAGGGATTTTTGCTTACTTACTGCTGTATTCCCAAATCCTAGAACACTGATTGGTAAATAGGAGATATTACATAATTTTTTTGGAATAAATGAATAAATAGTACTTGAAATATGCCATAAGATGGATAAACTATATATATATATATATATTTAACCAAGAAGACTTGGAACTCAGTAAGCTTTCAATAAATCATATAATGTGCTATTATTTTCACAGACATTAGGTCTTCAAGAGAGCAGTTCAAGTAAGGATATGTTTTCCCAATGATGCTATCTGATAAAGTCAGTGATTCAGCTCTTTCAACTTTACTGTAGCTCCAGAGAGCAATAAAAGCACCCTTTATTTGATTTAGAATATTGCTGTCTCTTTGGGAAGTAGAACACATAGAGCCTTTGTCCAGATGCTACTTTGTATGTTCTTTCAAAAAAAATATCTCCCTTAAAAAGATCAGGAGCAAGCTACAGCAAAAACTTCTGAAGATTATAGTTCATGCTCTTATCCCCTTTAAATACTCTTGGTAAATCATTTTATTTAACCTGAGAAGTCCAAAGTTGTGAATCGGGCATTTACAATAATTAAGTTTAAAATTATAAACTTAAATCTTTAGTTGTATACACATATATCATTACACTAATCACAGTAGGCATAAGTGTTTCAGTAAAAGCACACTGAATTTCCCAAATAACAACAAAAGCACGTTTTTAGGAATCTAAGAATAAATCAACAAAAAAACTTCAAAAATTTTATAGAGTAAAATGAGCAGGTTGCCAAGTTAAGACAAGGATTTGTTCTTCTATATTTTATTTAATATGTAACATATAAATGTATGTATGTAAACAGACAATAAAGGAACACACAAGTAATCAAGAGGATTAGAGATTGCTCTAAGTTCTCAAGAGAAAATAGCCAGAATGACAAAATAAAATAAAAGAGAGCAGCCAGGCTGGATGGCATGGATCATGAAGACTTTCTGAGAGACTGAAATGTGAGCTGAGTGGGAGCAAAGGCAAGGATGTCTCAGGCAGAAGGAACAGCTTCAGACCACCAGCACAGCAACAACCAACCACATATTATTGGCAAAAATAACATAAATTTTATCTATTTCATAGCATGAATATAAACTACTTTCAGAGGGTTAAAGCTCTAAGTATAAATATGTAAATAATGAAATGCATATTTTTAAATAGTTTAAGAGCAAGCGTGTGTATTTATTCCCTCTTTCTTGTAATATTTTTTAAAATAATACCATATATACCAAAAGAGGTATAAACTTTAATTACAAGACAACAGTAAGGAGATGTCAGCAAATAAGAGATTCCTACAAGTTCTGCAAGATGAGAAAAGAGGAACAAATAGAGAGATACATGGAGACACAGAGGTGAGGGAGAATTTTCAGAAATAGATAAAAACAGAGTGAAGTAAGCCAGAAAGAAAAACACCAATACAGTATACTAACACATATATATGGAATTTATCTGGGATGACCCAGAGGGATGGGATGGGGAGGGAGGTGGGAGGGGAGTTCAGGATGGGGAACACATGTATACCCATGGCAGATTCATGTGAATGTATGGCAAAACCAATACAATATTGTAAAGTATTATCTTCCAATTAAAATAAATGTTTTTAAAAAACATATATTTTCAAAGTGAATGAGCCCACTGAGTCCAAATAGAGAATTATGGTAGAACTATTATTGAAAAATTGCCAAACATTAAGATTTAAGAGAAGATCCCAGAGGAATTTGAAAGAAAAAGGAAAACACAAAAGAATGAGACGAGACTAGCTTTAGGCAAATGGGCATTTGTATATGCTACCAGACAAGAAGAAAAAGCCAGCAAAGTTCTTGCTGGCTTGTTCTTTCATTCCATATATCCAATCCAGTATAACAGCCAACCTATGAATCAAAGGAGAAGTTGTTAAGCAGCCACAAATTCAAGGAATGGAACAGTATACCAGCATAAATGTTCTCTTGAGAAAATCATGGAGAATATACTGTAGAGAAATGAGGAAGTAAACCAAGAAATAGAACCCTGGAAGGAGCTGATACAACTTAGAAAGTAGCTGTGGGATTTCTTCAGATGAGTTCTCTGTGAAAAACATCAGAAAACAATCTCATTTTTATTGGAAGTAAGAAATTTAGGAAGGTCCTTTTGCTATCAGGCTCACAGGGGCGTGACGTTTAGAATATGTGCATAGAATTAAGAGTGTGAGGGAAAAGAGAGTGAGTCTTTGAAGAAGCATTTCTTGTGACTAAAGGCAAAGGAAACATAATATAAAACAGTAATAATAGAAGAATATTGTTCAGGTTATGGAGAAGGCCTTCAGAATCAGTAAAACACATTTAAAACTGATTGTTCTTAGGAAGGACAATTAATTGCAGTGAAGATGGGATGGAGATGGGCTATGAACGATGTTTCAGCTCTCTGTCCCATTTGATTTTTAATCCATGAGCAAATTATATTTTGAAAAAAAGATTATAGTAAAGGATTTTGAAAATGCAAGAATTTGTTTAAAACTTGTCATGGACAAGGCAAGACAAAAAAGGAAGGCTGATGCATTTAGTACCCACACTTACTCTTTCTCTTTTTTAGATGCTGAAAAATGTAAATATGCCTAGCATTGTTTGGAGGCTTTGAATTCAGCAAAACCCAAAACAGACCAAAATCCTTTATTTCCATGAGCTTATATTTCAGCAGACTGGGACATAATTAACAAAAACTATTACAAAGTAGTAAATTATTTACTCTTTTTTTTTTTTTTTTTTTACTTTATTTTACTTTACAGTACTGTATTGGATTTGGCATACATTGACATGAATCTGCCACGGGTGTACATGAACTCCCAAACATGAACCTCCCTCCCACCTCCCACCCCACATCATCCCTCCGGATCATCCCCATGCTCCAGCCCCAAGCATCCTGCATCCTGCATCAAACATAGACTGGCGATTCGTTTCTTACATAATAGTACACATATTTCAATGCTATTCTCCCAAATCATCCAACCCTCTCCCTCTCTCTCTCCCTCAGAGTCCAAAAGTCCACTCTACACATCTGTGTCTCTTTTGCTGTCTTGCATACAGGGTCCTCATTACCATCTTTCTAAATTCCATATATATGTGTTAGTATACTGTATTGGTGTTTTTCTTTCTGGCTTACTTCACTCTGTATAATCGGTTCCAGTTTCATCCATCTTATTAGAACTGATTCAAATGTATTCTTTTTAATGGCTGAGTAATACTCCATTGTGTATATGTACCACAGCTTTCTTATCCATTCATCTGCTGATGGACATCTAGGTTGTTTCCATGTCCTGGCTATTATAAACAGTGCTGCGATGAAAGGAAAGAAAATTTAGAGCAAAGCAAAAGATAATCAGAAGTGACAGGACTTGGGGGAACCTGTGAACATTTTACATAGAGTTGTTAGGGTAAGCTTCACTGAGGAAGGGTCGCTTTATCCACGTGTTGAAGGAGTTCACGGAAGTGGCCACCTGAAGCCAAGTATCTATTCCAGATAGAGAGAGCAACCATTGCAAAGTTCTAACTAAGCCACGGACACACTTGATATATTCACAGAACCAAAAGGGACCAGAATCAAGTTAGAAGGGGGGGATAATAGCGAGAAATCAGATCAAAGGATTAAATGGAACAACAAACCATTTGTGAACATAAGAGTCTTTATAAGGAAATTGCTTTTACTCTGAGTGAAATGGAAATCGTTAAAGCAATGGGTAGGCACATGGAATGGCTTGCCTTTCATTTGTGAAGAATCACCATGACTGATCTATTAAATCAGACTAGAGTGGGGCCCAGATGTTTGGCCGAGATCAGTTAGATTATCATCAGAGTTCAGGTGATGGTGGCTCAGACCAAGTTGTCATACTGGAGGTGATGGAAATTGGTCACATTTTGGATGCATTCTGAAGCTTGAGGTAAGATGATTTTCTAACAGATTAAAGAGAGTAGTCAAGGAGAAGTTCATATTTTTGGCCTACACAACTGAAGAGATTTGATGAACTGAAATGGGGGAAACGGTGAGTGAAGCAAATTTACAGCAAGACACCGGAGACTGATTTTGTAAGGACATCTGTTTTTATTGTTTGAAAAGTGCTGTAGACAAATATATGATATTTGAAGCCTTGTGACTAGAGGAGGTGACCAAGGAAGTAAGTACAAATGGAAAGAGAAGAGATGGGGAAGGAGAGAAGAAAACAGCAAAGCTGTTTAAATGCAGTCTATACAATACATTGAAAGGCAGCATAAATAGTCATTGTAAGAGGGAACTTTATGGTCTGTATTTAAATTACTGACGCATCTTCCCTGGTGGCTCAGATGGTAAAGCATCTGTCTACAATGCAGGAGACCTGGGTTCGAGCCCTGGGTTGGGAAGATCCTCTGGAGAAGGAAATGGCAATCCACTCCAGTACTATTGCCTGGAAAATCCCATGGACAGAGGAGCCTTGTAGGCTACAGTCTATGGGGCCGCAAAGAGTCGGACACGACTGAGCGACTTCACTTTCACTTCCTTATTAGCCACCACCATCTGATGTACCATTATTGACATCAATAAAAATTTAAGATCACCTAGATAGCTATCAATGTAAAACACATTCTCTTAAATCTCTAATGTAATCCCACTTTAGATTTGTACAGCAGTAATAAAACTAAGGTTATTGTACATAAAGAAATATCATTGAGTGAAACAAATAGCAAGTACAAAATGATAGCTAGTTATTATTAAATATAACTCTCGGGATCCAAGAGACTTCAAATTAGCATCCTCTCCTCCGCTCCTCAAAATACCAAACAACTCAAGAAATTTTTTCAAAAAGATTTTTAAAAATTGGGATCAAACTGATGTTACAAAGATGACTTGGGGGAAATTATCTGATATCCAAAGACACACTGGCTTCCTAATGTTGAATTGAAAATGATGCCTCCGTGCCCCACATCACTCAAAGCCCCACGTAAAAAGGACAAAGACGGGCACCAGGCTATACTTGCCCAGATTTTTCTTCCAAACTCCTCAAATAGAAGACTCAGTTTTCTCCTCTAGGGTAGAATGAATAAGAAGATGGTGAGAGTTCAGAACAAATTCTCGATGGGACCTCTCACCCCTTGAAAGAAAACACATGAAGTGGACAAACTGTATAACTCCTCTAATTAAACTTTTTTCTTTAAAAAATGTAAAAATCACTCTGTGTTTCTTTATGTGCACATACATTTATATAAATATATGGAATATGATCTGGGGAAAAAAACACATCAAATCATTTCAGTCATTCATCTAAGGAAAGGACTAAGAGCAGTGGAGACCAAGGTGGGGGAGGGTGTTGATTTACCTGAAATATTTGAATTTTCATACTGAAAACACAAGCATGTATTACTTAAGTAAAATGAATTCACATAAACACCTGGAAACTGGTTTTAACTAAGTGTCTATAATGATTAAATTCATAATTATAAATACAGATGTGTGGGTTTTGAACATCAATTGCTACAGCAGTTGCATACTTAAGCATTACAAAAAAAAAAATGCTAGTTACATTCTAAAGTCCAGTAGCAAAGTTCAATGGAAAATACGTTAGCAACATCACCTTTTCTTTGTCAAATCAGTGAAATACCACTTGATTTATTCAAGCCAATCATGAATCTCAAAAATAACGTTGACCCTCTCTTCCTTCTGAGAATGAGCATTCTTTCTTTTCACTCTGACTTCTCCTAAAACACTTCCTCCTTTAGCCTGATCCTAAACCCTAATCTCTACAAATGATCTTCAGAAACCCTCTTATTCAAATTGTGTCCACTTAACACATACACACACACATAAGCATTTCGCCACCTCTAAACATTATTTTTTGCAACTGAAAATGACTAGGGATTTTTATCTGACTCTGGAGTATGGTGTACTCTCAGACGATAAAGTCAATAAAGACATACTGAGTCATCAACAAAATCAAAATTAGAAAGGTAAAATCTTCTTGGAAGAACAGACTTAATTTTCCTTCAGTCAGGAAAGACTCAGGGCACCCTAGGAGTTTCAATGGTAATCCTTCAAAACCCAGAATGTGTCCCAATCACGTGTTTGTCTTAAAGAATTTAATTAGTTATTTTGCTTAAATTCCATGTCCTCTGCACTGCCTTGATTAGCTTAACGGAGTGGGAACTGGTCTCTTCTCCACTGGATTCTTACAGGCCATCTGTTCTTATCAGTCACTGGTTTCCATTGTGGACATCTGACACTTTCATGCCATGATCTCCTCTGCTAGCTGGAAACTTCAGGTATGAGGCAGAGACTGGATCCCATCACTCATCATCTCACTGGAACTAAATCAACAAATAGCACAAATACACAACTTCGCTGCCTTCCCTGGTGGGTCAGTGGTAAAGAATCTGCCTGCCAATGCAGAAGACGCAGGTTACATCCCTGGGTCAGGAAGATTCCATGGAGAAGAAAATGGCAACAACTCCAGTATTCTGGCCTGGGAAATCCCATGGACAAAAGAGCCTGATGGGCTGCAGTCCATGAGGTCATGAAACAGTTGACATGCCTTAGCAACTAAACAACAACAGCTAAATTTGATAAAGTGTGAATATTCTGAAATTCAACCCAAGAGTCTATTGCTTCTTATATTCCAAATATACCTCAACCAGTTTAACTTGTCCAAACATCACTGCGTGTGGTTTCAGAACTATTTTTCTAGTGATAATCAAGAAGTGATTACATCAAACCAATGTGGGGGGAATGTTAAGAACAGTATTTCTCTTCTGAATCTTATTTGACAAAACACTTATTAGACCTTTAAAATGTACATAAAAATTGTTTTATAAAATTTCATTTTAGTCTATGTTGACTGTACCCCAAATTTCATAAAAATATCATAAAAGTAAGGGGGTAAAATCCCACCAGCCAGAAGTGAGTGATACAGAAACCATCCTTTTATTTGAGATGTTTAACTGAGTTATACTTAACAAAGGAAATGATACAGCAGAAAGAGTACTGCCTGATTTTGAACTGATCGTGCTTGCATCAATGAAGGCTTACTAATAAAATGGTTTTTTATAAATCCCCATATCAATCATATTGAGGGCATAAAAGAATGATATTTTAAAGCACCAATCTCTGGGTCTCTGAATCTGAAAAGAAATGTACACAGAATATTAAAACAGAGTCATACTCAGGTTTTTTCCATAATAATATTGAACCAGCAGAGCACTGACTTATTCAGGTTATGGTAGCTATTCCCTTTTGTGTGACCACCAATGTTTATGTTAATGTCACCTTACAGTGGAATGTGTTCTGACTTAAGCATATCTGAGTTATTGGACACTTTTCTTCCATGGTGAGGGAAGCCCTACATTTACCTGATTGTTAGGTTCCTTTAAGGAGAGAGGAATGATGAAGAATGAAGGAGGGAACCAACAATACAGCAAAGTTTACAACTGGAAGTGGTGAGGAAAGGTAAACGTAGTGGTGAGTATGTTGCTGTTCAATTCCCTCTAGTGAACATGAGACTATATAGCAAGGTTTTATTGGATTATATTTTTTTTCAAAATTAAGAGAGGGTGTACACCCATGGCTGATTCATGTCAATGTATGGCAAAAAACACTAAATATTGTAAAGTAACTAGCCTCCAATTAAAATAAATTAATTATTTTTTTAAATTAAGAGAGGGAAGATCTTAGCAAGATACAATCAGTGGTTGTTCCTTAAATCAGTTGGTTACCTTAAATTAATTAGTTATATCAGTTAGTTAAAGCTAATATTCAGCTGAGGTTGTATACATACATCCTTCTCCCCTTTTTTCACTCAGCCTCATCTCGAGTCTTTCTTTCCCTTTCCATCAATCATTTTGGACAAAACATTTACAGTTTCTCAGGAAACAAAAAGATTATAAAAGCTTCTGGATTATAGACATGATTTCCTTTTCCCATAAGAATATATGTTTTCCTTTAATCGAGCATAACAAGATCCCTGGAGATAATGCCTCATAGGAGAAGACTACCTATTTTCAAGATGTAAAAGAAAAGGGTCAGAGATGTGAGTGTACACACCTACACTGTGTGCATGCATAAATCTCTGAGAAGAGCAGAAAGTTTGAAAGTGGGTCTCATTCTTAGATTTTTTTATGAAACTGTTAAAAACTTTTACTGTGATTTTAACTGAATGAGTCACATTTCACCTTTTAAAGAAGGGTATGATCTTTTCTTTTTCTACCGTAGGAGAACATAAATCACTGTACTCTTTTGGAAAAATAAGCAGTTCATTTGAATTAGGTGATGTGGGTTCTATCTCTGGCTTTGCCACCTAAATGAGTGAGGCCTGAATAAAGATCATGTCCTAAGCGGGTAATGCATATAAATGGAATCTAGGATGGTACAGACGAATCTGTTCACAGAGCAGCAATGGAGATGCAGACATAGAGAACAGACTTAGGGACAAGGGGAGGGGAGAAGAGAGGGTGAAATGAATGAAGAGTAGCATGAAATCATATACACTAGCATAGGTAAAGAGACAGCCAATGGGAGTTAGCTGTATGACTCAGGGAACTCAAACTGGGGTTCTGTGATAACCTAGAGGGATGGGAATGAGTGGGAGGTTGGAGGGAGACTCAGGAGGGAGGGGACATATGTACACCTATGGTTAATGCATGTTGATGTATGACAGAAATCAATATTGTAAGCCCATCATCAATCAATTAAAAAAATAAAGATCATGTCCTTGAATTCATTCCGCTCTTCTGCAGGGTGAAGGGGGCTTCTGCTGTAGTAGGCTGGACCGACCCTTCTAAGAGAGCTGGGAGCACAGCCGGCCTTGTAGCAGCAGTAACATGGACTTGGCTCTATTCTATGTTTCGTAATCACCAAATCAGCCTAAACCTGTCTGCTTTGTTGTTCATCTTTATTCCAGACTAATGACCTTGTCTCCTACTTCAAAAAGATGACTGAGTGCTCAGCCACTGAATTACAAAATCTTAGTTCCCGTCTCTACTCCTGTCACATTCTGCATCTAGTCCCAGAGAAAGACTTACACTCTTCTGATTCAAAAGCTACCCTTCAACTACTGCTCTGAAAACTCTTTCTTTTCATCTCATCAGTGACATTGCCTCTTCTCTTCTAAATCTTCCTGTGTCTTGTAAGTATTTCCTAATCTACTGACCTCTTTCTCGAAGATGTAAGCAAGCTCAAATTCCCTTTCACTGTAAACACAAAATTAAACAAACAAATCAGGAACTATCAATCTCACAGTGTCCACTGTTACTCTCTCTTGTTATAGCCTCTTGGAGATAAGGATTGACATATTTACATACTTGATATATGTATAAAAGAGATAACTAATGAGAACATACTGTATAATACGGGAACTCTACTTAATGTACTGTGGTGACCTGAATGGGAAGGATGTCCAAAAGGGAAGAGATATGTGTATACATATGGCTGATTCATTTTGCTATACAGTAGAAATTAATACAACAATGTAAAGTCACTATATGCCAATAAAAATAAATTTTTAAAAAGGGAATCTTTTTGCCTTTTTCTTTAACTCACCATTCATGTTATGATAACATATTTGCACATGTACTTTTGTACCTACAGTGTTCTTGAAAAGGTGGCTAATAATCTTCTATGCTTCTTTTTGTTTTTATGGCATTTGATATTATATTACTGATTATTCTTTTATTTCCAAACAGACTCTAGGGTGAAAATTTTTATTCTTCTTACATGTAAAGCACAGATCTATCTCTATGTATGTGTATCTATATACCACACATGAGCAAATATATAACACACAGTGATACTATAATTTCATGCAGTCAATTAGAAAGTCTAAAAATATCTCTTAAAAAGCTCTTTAGTAGGCAGTGATGGGGAAAAAAAAAGGTTGAGAAATAATGCATTATACAATAGAACTTTCAGTTTCTCATGGTGATAAGGAGAAGTAAATCCATTGTTTTTCCATTAGGTGCTGACAATTTTTATCTGTTTTACAATTTCTTTTCACACACACACACACGCATAATGGTATATTATACAGAAAGTTGAGATTCTGTTGCTCCAGCACATTGCACTCTTCCTAGAATGTAGTAATTGCTGAATAGATGTTTATAATGTTACAAAGAGACTCTAGAGCTACAGGCACTCTAGACCTGGAGCATATAAGCATCATGCAAGGAGCAACCACATGGAAAAGGCTGTTGATTCAAAACATGCCTCAAATAGAAAACACACTCTCCAAGGGTCATTTTCAGTAAAGAAGCAAACATTAAAAAAAGAAGAAGAAAAAATATATACAAATATTGGCAGGAAGGGGGAACCACAGGGTGCAAGAAAAAGTTTCCTATGGCCAGGAGAAAATAAAATGACATTTTGTTTTTTATTTATTATTAAAATGGCTTGATAAATATTTTCCTTTTCAGGTAAAGAGGCCCTTATTGCTCGAAATTTAAATGTTCACAGGATGACTACCTGTTGTAGACACTTTTGAGATATTTTCAAATTTAGGTAGGATATTGAATGAACTAGTTATCTCTGATGTTATCCCAGCCATCCTATATTTGGCAATGTTTGTAAAATAGGATCAGAAATATTTGAGTTTATCATTCCTAATTTGTTATTTTTGTCTGTATGCAGATTTTGCATAAACTCCTAGGAATTCTTCATCATTCGCATTGGAACTTATTCCATGCAATAAACTATTTCAGAGGATGTTGATAACATTTCCATTCTATGATATTCTTAATTGTTCCACTGAGGTTATTGCCTCTGTGTATTAAATTGTCTGAGAGGTAACCGGTAATACTTCCTTCTAAAAACATCTCTAGTATGGAGATTCTGAATTTCAGGAATGCTTTATAGTGAGGCTGCTTATTAACTATTTTGATATTGTTTCTTCTTCTGCCAACATCTAAGGATTTCAAACTTTGTTTCCTAAAGTGTGTGTGGCTGCCTTGCAGTTGTTAGAACAGCTTCATTTTCTGTGGCTGAACAGCTCATTCTATTCATACACTTTCTGCTTGTTACCAAACAGTTGGTCCTGTCTTACAATGCCTGCCTTCACTCCAGAACCAATTCTCTGAAGGTGACTCACTTATCTCTCTACTTGATGTATTTTCCTAAGCAAAACAAAGCTATAGCTTTCTCCTAGTGGAGAAAGACAAACCATCCATGTTTCAACATGGACATTTGCATGCACAAGAGTTCATTTTCAATAAGTATGGTTAACCCAAGTATCAGGATCACTCTTCCTAGAATGTAGTAATTGCTGAATAGATGTTTATAATGTTACAAAGAGACTCTAGAGCTACAGGCACTCTAGACCTGGAGCATATAAGCATCATGCAAGGAGCAACCACATGGAAAAGACTGTTGATTCAAAACATGCCTCAAATAGAAAACACACTCTCCAAGGGTCATTTTCAGTAAAGAAGCAAACATTAAAAAAAGAAGAAGAAAAAATATATACAAATATTGGCAGGAAGGGGGAACCACAGGGTGCAAGAAAAAGTTTCCTATGGCCAGGAGAAAATAAAATGACATTTTGTTTTTTATTTATTATTAAAATGGCTTGATAAATATTTTCCTTTTCAGGTAAAGAGGCCCTTATTGCTCGAAATTTAAATGTTCACAGGATGACTACCTGTTGTAGACACTTTTGAGATATTTTCAAATTTAGGTAGGATATTGAATGAACTAGTTATCTCTGATGTTATCCCAGCCATCCTATATTTGGCAATGTTTGTAAAATAGGATCAGAAATATTTGAGTTTATCATTCCTAATTTGTTATTTTTGTCTGTATGCAGATTTTGCATAAACTCCTAGGAATTCTTCATCATTCGCATTGGAACTTATTCCATGCAATAAACTATTTCAGAGGATGTTGATAACATTTCCATTCTATGATATTCTTAATTGTTCCACTGAGGTTATTGCCTCTGTGTATTAAATTGTCTGAGAGGTAACCGGTAATACTTCCTTCTAAAAACATCTCTAGTATGGAGATTCTGAATTTCAGGAATGCTTTATAGTGAGGCTGCTTATTAACTATTTTGATATTGTTTCTTCTTCTGCCAACATCTAAGGATTTCAAACTTTGTTTCCTAAAGTGTGTGTGGCTGCCTTGCAGTTGTTAGAACAGCTTCATTTTCTGTGGCTGAACAGCTCATTCTATTCATACACTTTCTGCTTGTTACCAAACAGTTGGTCCTGTCTTACAATGCCTGCCTTCACTCCAGAACCAATTCTCTGAAGGTGACTCACTTATCTCTCTACTTGATGTATTTTCCTAAGCAAAACAAAGCTATAGCTTTCTCCTAGTGGAGAAAGACAAACCATCCATGTTTCAACATGGACATTTGCATGCACAAGAGTTCATTTTCAATAAGTATGGTTAACCCAAGTATCAGGATAGGAGAAGAGGTTAAGGGACAGATTTGCTGGTAAAATCAACAGGCTCCATGTTACATGCTTCATGAAGTAAGGAAAAGTTAAAGATGCATCTTCATCAAAATAATTCCTTTAAAAATCTCCTCAGAGAACTTGAGTGGGTAAAATATACCATTCATGATTGTGGGCTAGTTTATGAGATTAGTTGAAATTAGAGCATTGATTCCCTGGTGGCTTGCTCAGACAGTGAAGAATCTGCCTGCAATGTAGGAGACCTGGGTTCGATTCCTGGTTCAGGAAAATCTCCTGCAGAAGGGAATGGCTACCACTCCAATATTCTTGCCTGGAGAATCTTCCCTGGACAGAGGACCCTGGAGGGCTACAGTACATGGGGTCACAAAGAGTTGGATATGACTGAGTAAATAACATACCTACAGAGCTTTTGAAGGCTCTATAGAAAAGTGATAGATATACGCTATCAATAAAAGCAAGTCCTTGGGATCAACAGTATAAAATTATGATAAATCTGTTTCTCTGTCACTTGTGATCAGTCCCACCACCACAGTTTAGCTCAGAACGCTCTCTGAGTGTTTCTCTGTGCCTGCTCTAAATGTTCTGCCATCATTTCAGGTAAATATTTTTTCTGTTTTTTTTTCTTTTTTGCACACAGTGTGATCACCTTTGTAACAGTTTAACTATTCAATCTAGAGTTCAAGCAGGGTCTCTGCATTCTCAGCTGACAACGAGATACAACAGATCTTCTGCTAGCATCTCAGACTCAAAACACCCCAAACCCAGTTCACTGGCATCCTTACTTCCAACAATCCAAATCCTCTACCTGATAGTCTTTTTTTCAGAGAGATCATATTTTGATGATAAATTCAAACATGATCTCCAAAACAAGCAGACTGTCATTGTCTTCTGGTAGTTTTGTCATTGTTGTCTGTATACATATTATAGTTTTTACTATTCCTGATGGTTATGAGCAATCTTCTCATTAATTATAATTTTGAGGTAAACACTACCTCTGAGAGAGAAGGATTTGTAGAGCTTTTTTGAGCTAAATTACAAGGCCATTCCTATAATGATAACTATTCAGTTATAATTAAATTATTTGCTTCTAAATTTTATCCATATTCCAGTATGAAAGGAAGCTTCAACTCCTCTATCTTTCAGCAGGTTTTTTTTTCTTTTCTTTTTACTTTACAGTACTGTATTGGATTCGGCGTACATTGACATGAATCCGCCACGGGGGTACATGAACTCCCAAACATGAACCCCCCTCCCACCTCCCACCCCACATCCTCCCTCTGGATCATCCCTATGCTCCAGCCCCAAGCATCCTGCATCCTGCATCAAACATAGACTGGTGATTCATTTCTTACATGGTAGTATACATATTTCAATGCTATTCTCCCAAATCATTCCACCCTCTCCCTCTCCCTCTCCCTCAGAGTCCAAAAGTCTGCTCTACACATCTGTGTCTCTTTTGCTGTCTTGCATACAGGGTCCTCATTACCATCTTTCTAAATTCCATATATATGTGTTAGTATACTGTATTGGTGTTTTTCTTTTTGGCTTACTTCACTCTGTATAATCGGTTCCAGTTTCATCCATCTTATTAGAACTGATTCAAATGTATTGTTTTTAATGGCTGAGTAATACTCCATTGTGTATATGTACCACAGCTTTCTTATCCATTCTCAGCAGGTTTATTATTGTAGTGAGCTCTACAGTTGTTGCTAGCAGGTATGAAATTAAACAATGAACTGGAGATATTTCAACTGAATTTGACCATCACCATTCCCTCAGCATACTATAGGATTGTATCATAGGAGTGATTTCACATTCCTATACTTTTCCTAATGATAGGAAATGGAATAGAAAACAGAATGTTTTCTTTATATCTCACTTCTGCCCATTGGACAAGCGTCTTGTAAGATCCCCCACGAGTACCAGTCCTCTGGAGAACTTCCCTGTTTCACAGTCTGTTGCTCTTTTGTCTCTTGGACCTTTGTATTTTCTTTCCATCTAGGCTCTAAGTTTCACGATGAAAAGGTGATAACTTCTCGATCACCCATGGCCAAACTGTACCTAGCACAAGCATGTGTGCACAGAATGTGGTGAAAAGTCTTGCTGAATTGCTTAACATTACACATTAAACACATACTTGGTGATTGACTGGCCTCAGTATATCAAGGGATCAAGGGAGAGAGAAATTATATACAAGAGGAAATACTTTACAAGCTGTTTCCTGAATCGGCAGGGCAAACTGCTTGAGGCATTGACTAAAGAACTGGGCCATGAGCCTTCTATACTTAGGAAAATGTATGATTATTTATAGAAACAAAGGAAAAAAGTATATATTATGCTCACTGTGTAGAATCCTGCTGCAGTACCTACATACAAGAAATTATCATAACAGTAGGAGTTTATTCCTTAAAGTACATTTTTCTTCAAAGTCTTACATAAGAAAATAGACCCAACATTAAAAAGAATTTTCCCCATCTTCCAAAACATACCCAAAGGACAAAAATAAGACATTCTATGCCAAAATGTTTTTCCTAGACTTTGAAGTCAATCAAGAAAATATTTTATTTGTGATTAGCATAAAGCCTGAAATTCATACATTCAGTTTTTGACACAATGTATCCTAATTTATCCAAATAGCAAGTCTGTGTTGCTATCAAACTATCAAGATGAAAAACAAAATTGCATGTTGTGAAAATAATTAATTTAGATGGAATACTTTTGGCACTTCTCTCGCTTTTGGAAATTGCTCTGCAAGCTCTTCATAATCATCACTTATTTACATTTCAAAGAAAGCCGAACACTGGTGTTTTGTTCTTTATTTCACTAGTATGAGAACTAGAATCCAAAAGCCAAAGAAAATTTTTTTTCAAAGCTGCAATATCTGAGCAAAGGGTGAAAATTTTAAAAACTTCACACTAGGAAATTTAGATTTCTTATGTCTGTTTCTGACTTATATTTATTAAAAGAATTATCCTCTTTAATAAGTCCCTTTTAAGCACTATGCTTCTAATACTGGTGTATTCTGATAATGAATACGCCTAATTGTACTATAGTAGTAAATATTTTTGTTCTGCTGTTTGCCTTAATATAACTCATTTACTAAAATGTATAAATTATGCCAAAGTAAAAACTTCAATTGCATCTGTGGGTTTACAATAATAGTCTAAGAAAGTGCTATAAATGTTTATAATAATACTTCACTGATAAAATTTCTTACTAGTAATAGCAATAGGAAGCTTCATATATTACTAACAGAAATGTAACTAGGTACAACTGCGTCAGAAAATTTGCAGTATCTACTAAAGCTAGACATACTCATATCCATCCTGCTGCTTCTGCTGCTAAGTCACTTCAGTCGTGTCCGACTCTGTGCGACCCCACCAGGCTCCCCCATCCCTGGGATTCTCCAGGCAAGAACACTGGAGTGGGTTTCCATTTCCTTCTCCAATGCATGAAAGTGAAAAGTGAAAGTGAAGTCGCTCAGACATGTCCTACTCTTTGCCATCCCATGGACTGCAGCATACCAGGCTCCTCCGCCCATGGGATTTTCCAGGCAAGAGTACTGGAATGGGTTGCCATTGCCTTCTCTGCATATCTGTCCTATATTATACAATTCTTTGCCCAGAGAAACTCTTGGACCCAAATCACATAGTCCCCAGAATGCACATATTCACAGGTAATCACCAAAAAAAGCAAGTTCAAGGAGGTTCATAGCAGCACTAACCAAAAGCTTTTTTAAAATACCCAAATATTCCTCAGTAGGACAAGGGAAAAATTGTTATGTCTTCATATAATGGAATATGCTGGGCTGGGCTTAGTAACTCAGTGGTGTCCAACTCTTTGCAGCCCCATGGACTGGAGCCCCGTGGGGACGCTTCAGGCAAGAATACTGGAGTGAGTTGCCATGTCCTCCTCCAGGGGATCTTCCTCATCCAGGATCGCACCCAGGTCTCCTGCATTGCAGGCAGATTCTTTAAAACCATTTGAGCCACCAGGGAAAACCAAGAATACTGGAGTGGGTAGCCTATCCCTTCTCCAGGGTATCTTCCCAACCCAGGAATTGAACCAGGGTCTCCTGCATTGCAGGCGGATTCTTCACCAGTTGAGCTACCAGGGAACCCCCCCCACATAATGGAATACCATACAGAAATGAAAATAAGTTATTGCTATGTGCTACAACATAGCTAAAACACATACAATTCATAAAATAAAGCAGACCCAAATAAGTATTTATAGAAAGTTCAAGAGCAGGAAAAAATGTTATTGTTGCATAAGTCAGGATAGAGATTATCTTCAGGCAATGTAACGTTTAGGAAGGGATATGGTGGTAAGAGGGAGCAGGGTGAACGCTTCTGTGATGCTGAGAATTCTGCTTCTTGATCCATGGTCTCTTTACATGGGGGTGTTATGTTTCTACCACTTTATATATAACTTTGCTATTTTTGTACTAATGTTATTGTTGCATAAGTCAGGATAGAGATTATCTTCAGGCAATGTAACGTTTAGGAAGGGATATGGTGGTAAGAGGGAGCAGGGTGAACGCTTCTGTGATGCTGAGAATTCTGCTTCTTGATCCATGGTCTCTTTACATGGGGGTGTTATGTTTCTACCACTTTATATAGAACTTTGCTATTTTTGTACTTTTCTGTATGTATTTATAATCTCAATTTAAAAGTTTTAAACTAAACCTATTTTTTAAAAAAAAAACACTTCTACTAGTATGCTATTTAATTATAACTATCTATGGTTTCTGGTTGTTGTTCTTACTTCCAAATTTCCCTGGAAATAGTATTTTTTAATTAAAAAGATATATTTGTGAACTTGAAAAAATACTTGTTTGAATTTACTTTTTCCTGTACTTGTTTTCCTTTTTTGCTCAATGCCTCACAAATAGGCTCAGTGAGCAGAGTAGAAATTGTATTTTATAAGATATTTCCAGTAGAGGGAGCTTCACTTTCAAAAGGAAATTTCTATAGGAAATTTTCCTTCAAGGACCATCACTGAAAAATTAAAATATTTGATTTTTTATGTATGATTAAAAATTCTTCAGAGTTGCTGCTGCTGCTGCTAAGTCACTTCAGAGTTATGAGCTACTTTTATCTAAGAAAAAAAAGAGAAAATTTTTATTTGATTTGTGAAAGAAAAGGACAAAGAATATATGAATTGCACAAACTTCTACACTGGATATATCTTTTTTGAGTGATTACATTTCTGAAGTATTCATAAGAAGGATTTTAAACTAAATTATTTAATATTAATTAACACAAATTCTTTCTAAGAATATATTATAGCAAATATCATGGTGATTTTCTATTATACAAATTTGACCTCATCGATCGAAATATTTTAGTTATCAACATTAAATTTCTTAAATCTAAGTATCAACTAAGCTCTTCTGATTTCTTTGAGAAAATAAGTATGCATATTATCATCTAAGATACTAAAAGATAATTATAATAATCAACTTATGACATGAATTTTGCACTCTTTTCTATAAAATTTACATAAATGTAAAAGCTCTACATTCTTTGCTTTTATCACTATATATGAAATTTGTACCAGTCGTAAAGTTACAAAAATTTACTATGTTAAAATATTTTTTACTGAAAATATTCAGATTTACAATGGCTCAACTCTTTACTTTAGGAAAAATCAGTAATTTCAGAAATATAGTAGCCTTCACGATTAGTTCCTGGTTACTAAAGGTAATTTTTGTGAGATATGCTATATTTTTCAAAGTGCCTAAAGATGAAAAATTGACATAGCAATCCAGAGAGAATATTTACATACATCAAATGGAAATCATTATACATGTAACTAGCACTCAATTTTTTTATTTCAATCTTTTTGAAAAGCTTGTGAACCATAAAATGGAAATTTTAAGGTAATTATAACAGTAAAATAAATTTTACATTGGCTTATATATTGTTTCATTAAGAACGGGGTTAAATTAACTGATTTTGTGCTTAGTGTCTCTTCTCTTTTAATTAAAAAGAAAAAGAGCCTACCAAATATGACTGGAGATGATAAGAAAATTGCACGTCATAGAACAATTTTACTGTTCAGTAGGCTTTATCACTTTCTACAGAATGATTTTTCTTGGCATAGAACATACCTAGTGATTTATTTATCACTTTGTCTCCATGAACTAAGTTCTTTAGGAAACAGTACTTTCAAAGCCTTTACTATTTTATTCATTTAAACTTAACCTCTGGATATATAAATAATATTCAGAATTTCTCTGACCACTAAATGCTTATGTTCTGGATATTTTTTGTCTTCTAAAATGTAACTAATGTTCCACTTCTAATAACTAAATGTTTTTTAACTTTCAAAACGAGAGTAACACCCCAAATTTATAATTCACTTAGAAAAATAGAAACTATAAACGCAATTTGAGAAGGAAAATCCTAGGCTTTGGAAACATTTTTTTTCTAGGGTAACCTCAGTTGCAAACAACAGAAGATGCCAGTTAATAAAATACATTAATTGGTGAAAATAAAGCAAAGTTACATATTTCAGAGGTCTTAAGAGACAGACTGCTAGATAGAAAACAGACCGTTAGGTAGAAAACAATACTATTTAAGGGACACTTTCAACAAGTCAACCTCGAGTTGCATCCTTGGTTTCATCAATGACAAGTGGTTGTAAGGCTTGAATGAGCTCTCCAACTGTTAAATACAAGTGGACTCACCTGAGTAGCAGTGCTGCTTCCCAGAAGTAAAATCCCGAAACTAAAGTCCGAAAGTGTCTCACGTAGGCCATGATACGGAAGGATATATTCACGGCTCTGAAATGAGTCTTATCCAAGGCATGGGGAAGCCGTGAATGAGCCGGGAATGAGAGTGTGCTGCCTGACTCCGTGTCGTGTTGGCAGGGACCAACGACTGGAAAGCTTCAGCACCTGAGACAGCTCCCCGCGGTCCGAGGAGACCCTCTCTTTCAAACTCTTGAAATTCCCTTTCGACACCTTCTCTGAGCATTGAGCTGCGGGGAGATTCACGGGATTATAAATGTGCAGGTGATTTATACAGTGACCGCGCAATAATGGATGAGAGATATCTGAGGTGCCTAGGTTCTGGGCAGCAGTTCCCTGGAGCTCTAGCGGCAAAGGAAGAATGCTAGTCCTTTTCTGAGTCAGACTCACGACTGGAGGAGAAAAAACAGCAACTCCGGGAACAGGAATGCGTCTGCACCTGCTCCAAGCGCCGCCCGCTGGAATCCCACTTGCCACCTTTGGGTAAATCCCGAGCCACTAGCGCGGCAAAAGGAAGCGGAGGCGGGGCCAAACGACACCGCCTTGCCAGCCAATCACAACTGCACAGCGGGGCAGAGTGACGGGCCACTCACGACGGAAGGCGGTGCTTAGCTAGCCGGACTTCAAAAAAAGCGTTGAGTAACTGGTGCAGAGCCTAAAGCGCGACTGGAGGGAATTGGGGGAGGGAATCCTCAGCGCTGAGAACTGAGGGAGTCAGCAGCCTTTATGGATTAGGTAGCAGAATCGCACTTTGAGGGACCCTCCATTTTTGCCTTCTGGGAGAAGGCACAATTTAGTAATAAAAGGTCTTTTCGGATGTGACCCTGTCTCTTTGACCTTACATCAAAATGCAAGAGTCAGCAGTAAACCCAGACACTTGGAAAGGGCTAAGAGCAGAGAACGTGGTGCGGAATCAGTTGCTTCTAGAATCATCTCACAACCCTGGCCAGCTTCTGGCTGAGAAGCATTGCTGACTTGTCAGTTGAGTTTCCTTCATTCACAATAACGGTCCAAAAAAGGTGAAGCTGGGAAATCTAAAGAGATGGCTACTAGTGGGGAACAACGCTACACACCATTTTTCTTATGCATTTTCCATGTCTAAACATTAAGTTCAAGTGAGAGGGACAACTAGGTCATATGGTACATCTTTTCTTGTCTCATCTTTCTCTTCCCTCTCCCCTCCATGACTATCTTCATAGGAACTTGGATAGGAAGACTGGAAGGAGAAAGTGTGTGTGTGTGTGTGTGTGTGTGTGTGCACATATGCGTGTGTATGTGTGCAAGTGTGTGTGTCTAAGCGTGCACATGTTTCTGTGTTTGTTCATGCATCTCAAAATAATAGGATTTTTAATAATTAAAACATGCTGTTAGAACCTTAGCGTGGCTTTTATTTACTATCAACTAGGGTCAAAATTACTTTAAAGCAGAGACATTACTTTGCCGACTAAGGTCCGTCTAGTCAAGGCTATGGTTTTTCCAGTAGTCATGTATGGATGTGAGAGTTGGACTGTGAAGAAGGCTGAGCGCTGAAGAATTGATGCTTTTGAACTGTGGTGTTGGAGAAGACTCTTGAGAGTCTCTTGGACTGCAAGGAGATCCAACCAGTCCATTCTGAAGGAGATCAGCCCTGGGTGTTCTTTGGAAGGAATGATGCTAAAGCTGAAACTCCAATACTTTGGCCACCTCATGCGAAGAGTTGACTCATTGGAAAAGACTCTGATGCTGGGAGGGATTGGGGGCCGAAGGAGAAGGGGACGACCGAGGATGAGATGGCTGGATGGCATCACTGACAGGATGGATGTGAGTCTGAGTGAACTCCGGGAGCTGGTGATGGACAGGGAGGCCTGGCGTGCTGCGATTCATGGGGTCGCAAAGAGTTAGACAGGACTGAGCGACTGAACTGAACTGAGCTGAAATGAGGGTCAAAATACTCACTCCTTGAATCTTAGCTTTTTCCCAAAATCCCCTCAGGTATTTATTCTGAAAACCCTACTTTAATCTCTTATCTTTCTCAATGACTAAACTATACTCCAAGAATGTTTTCTTCTTTCTCACAAACCTTTTCTTCTCAATTAAATCCAACAACAGTGGACGTATCAATTATCCCATAATTCTCTATTTAGCTGGAAAACTATGTCACCACCTTTTAACCCTCTCAAATGAGGGCACCATGAAAAAAAGTCTTTACTCTTTAGTAGACAAGCTTATTTATATTCAGTATAAGTAAATTCTGGATTTATTTCTATATGTTTTTACTAAACCTGTCTCTGTTCACATTTGGTTTTCTAAAAAAAAAAATCTCAAAACTTCCAGAAGCTTCTTAGGGAATATCATTGATTCAGCCTATGGATGTTTCCATTTTGAGAAGTTTCAGATAATTTTATTCAACTCAGTTTTTCAGTGAATCTTTTGAAACTTAAATGCAAATGCTGTTTAGTTGGTCATTTTTGAATAGCAGTAATCATTTCAAAAACCAGAACCAAAAAAACAAAACTTACCATATTTCAAGAGGATCTGGGTTCCTTGCCTTGCTTCATCACTATCTTTGGAAAAGTAATATATCTTTTAAAATATATTTACTTAATATGCCTTTGAAAATAAATTGAGGGAATTGAATTAAAAACCTTTGAGATTTGTTCCCCGCCCCAAAAGAGAGAGCCAACTAATGATTAAGTGAACAAATTAATGGATAATATTTACAGTTCTGTTTATATTAATCTGGACAGTTATGTTACATGATAGTTTACAGGCAAGATAGTTTGCTATTTCATCTCATCATTATCATGGAAACACTGGAATGCTATACTTTATCAAATTAACACATATGTAGTGAATCAGCTTATTGGATATAATGTCAAAAAAGAGGGTGGCTAGAATCCCCATATTACTTGTTTTTCTTATCGTGATTACTTCCTTCAAATTACTTGTAACAACCTACTGTTTCCCTCATTTATTTGTTTGGCTTTTGCACTAGAGTGAAGTAATGGCTGTTATTTAGTATAGCAAGTAGCATATAGTTGATAAACAATATTTGTTAAATGTATCCATGATCATATTAGAAACATGATACTTTTAATTAGTAAGCAAATAAGCTTGTTACAGCACATTGGTTAGTAGGTTAACTTTGATTAAATAATTAGAAATGAATTAAAGTGGGTTGTAGTGCCTTGCTTAACATTTGAGGATTAATTTATCAGTTATTTAGCAATTTCACTTGTTACCTATGGGTTTTTATATTGTTTGTTCTTAATTTCTATAAAGTCAAAATAAATTTTATGCAACTACATATGTGATAGCCATTCTTGTAAATTTTACTCTTTTGAGACTAAAATAGTCCTGATTTTATGGGCAGGTGACAGAGTATGTTTGTGGGGGAAAAGAAAAAGCATTTTATGGCTGATGAGTAACCAGCCCATTCACGTAAAATTAAGCTGGATTCTGATATGGCCAAGTCTCTACTCTTCTTCTTCAAGTCTTTATTATATCCTTCTTGCACGAACAGATTTTATTTCACATTGGACAAGACATGGGACTTTTTTNAGAAAAAGCATTTTATGGCTGATGAGTAACCAGCCCATTCACGTAAAATTAAGCTGGATTCTGATATGGCCAAGTCTCTACTCTTCTTCTTCAAGTCTTTATTATATCCTTCTTGCACGAACAGATTTTATTTCACATTGGACAAGACATGGGACTTTTTTAACTAAATGAGATATTAATCATCATATTTAATATCTTCCTTTTATAAGGAAGTAATTATAGCCTAAAGTGGTCAAGTGATGGTTACTAACCAACTCAGCAGGATGACAATATCAAACTTGAAATGGGTGCTTCTGGCCCGTTGTCCACTATTTCTCATACTATCACAGAACTATCTTTAATGTTGTGTTTTCACTACTGTGTCAAGATATAAGCATATTACCTAAACTACAGAAAAGCAGATCGATTTTGATGTAAAGATAAAGCTTTTTTCATATGCTCATTTGTTACTACCAATGAGCTAAAATGTACATAATATTTTGTACATGGTGCTAAAATGACCTATTTAATGAAAACTTTATTTATGTTTTGAATAAATAATAAATATTTTTTCAATGTAGTATGGGGCTAAAAGCATTTACTGAGATTTTATCATATTCAGTAGAATTAGGTCATTCTATCCTCTCATCAAAAGCTTGTAGATGAGTGACATGTCAGTTTTTAAACTTATAAAAAGCAATGCCACTTTTAGAATAATTAGAACCGTCATTTCTTTGAATTAACAGTCTCTGGGAAGATTAAAAAAGTCTTACTTTAAAATATCAATCAGAAAGTCACTTGTTTAATACAAACTAGGCAAAGGAAAATTAATCTCATGGTGGTGATAGATATCACCTCCAAGTATGTGTGTCTAGTGAATTTATCTTTGCATAGAGATCTACCTACTGAACAGACTAATTGTGACTGGCTAGCTGATCAAATGACCCTCTTTTTTTTTCTGAAATACTAACAGAAATATCCAATGATTTATATCCATCTTTTTTGTTGTTCAGTCCACAAGTTTTTTCACATAGATCTCAGCAATAGTCTCCAAATAGTTTATCTTGTTTGATCTCTTAGTCCCCTTGATTAGTCCTCCATTGTGAATATTAAGGGATTTTTGCTCTTTGTTGGATTTACTAAATCAAATGATACCTCTTCTATTCCTAAAACACTGCAATGCCTTTCCATTACAACAGATTGAAATGCACATTCTTTTTCACAGCTGGTTCTAAAAGGCTGACAGTCTCCTCAGCCTCACTGTTCACTGGTGCTCTTTTTCCCCATAATGCACTAGTCACATGAGCTGTTTCTTATCTCCCAATTTCTCTACTTAAAACTTCTTCCTTTGGACTTCCTATGTACAGTCTCTTTCTAGCCATTAACTCACAGTTTAAATATCTCTCTTTCTCCGTTCAATAAAATTTCCTCCATTCATTTTTATATCAGGATTTATTTCCTTCACAGATCACATTATAATTGTCTTTGTTTAATTCTGAAAGATGAGGAATTTGTATTATGCCTGGCACATGTCTAGCAGATATTAATGATCAAGAAATATTTGTTGAATGAGTGAACAAATGCAGACACTTTCTCTGCTCCTTAGTTCTTTCTTTTCTAGATGTCATTCCTATTACTTTTTTTAACCTATTCTTTTTCCATAAAATTATTTAGATTATACTGCCAGACATACTCTTTGGCCATCTAAAAGTAACCTTTGCGTTTATATGTGTGTCTTTGGTTCACTCTGAGAGTGCCTTATTTATAAATAAGACAATATAACCCACTCTATTATGATATTTACTTTTTAACTCTCAGACTGTCATCTTTCCTCCAAATTATAGTGATAATTTCCCATAATCCCCTAAATGACTTCACATATTGAGATATTTGAAGCACCTAATTGACTTGATTTGATTTAGGTCATACCTGAATGGTCTAGTGGTTTTCCCAACTTTTTTCAATTTATGTCTGAATTTGGCAATAAGGAGTTCATGATCTGAGCCAAAGTCAGCTCCCGGTCTTGTTTTGGCTGACTGTATAGAGCTTCTCCGTCTTTGGCTGCAAAGAATATAAACAATCTGATTTCGGTATTGACCATCTGGTGATGTCCATGTGTAGAGTCTTCTCTTGTGCTGTTGGAAGAGGGTGTTTGCTATAACCAGTGCGTTCTCTTGGTAAAACTCTGTTAGTCTTTGCCCTGCACCATTCTGTACTCCAAGGCCAAATTTGCCTGTTACTTCAGGTACTTCTTGACTCCCTACTTTTGCATTCCAGTCCCCTATAAAGAAAAAGACATCTTTTGGGGGTGCTAGTTCTAAAAGATCTTGTAGGTCTTCATAGAAACGTTCAGCTTTGGCTTCTTCAGCATTACTGGATGGGGCATAGACTTGGATTACTGTGATATAGAATGGTTTGCCTTGGAAATGAACAGAGATCATTCTGTCGTTTTTAAGATTGCATCCAAGTACTGCATTCCAGACTCTTTTGTTGACTATGATGACTACTCCATTTCTTCTAAGGGATTCCTGCCCACACTAGTAGATATAATGGTCATCTGATTTAAATTCACCCATTCCAGTCCATCTTAGCTCACTGATTCCTAGAATGTCGACGTTCACTCTTGCCATCTCCTGTTTGACCACTTCCAATTCACTTTGATTCATGGACCTGACATTCCAGGTTCCTATTCAACATTGCTCTTTACAGCATTAGACCTTGCTTCTATCACCAGTCACATCCACAACTGGGTATTGTTTTTGCTTTGGCTCCATCCCTTCATTATTTCTGGAGTTATTTCTCCACTGAGCTCCAGTAGCATATATGGGCACCTACTGACCTGGGGAGTTCATCTTTCAGTGTCCTATCTTTTTGCCTTTTCATACTGTTCATGGGGTTCTCAAGGCAAGAACACTGAAGTGGTTTGTCATTCCCTTCTCCAGTCGACCACAATTTGTCAGATCTCTCCATCATGATCTGTCCATCTTGGGTGGCCCCACATGGCATGGCGTAGTTTCACTGAGTTAGACAAGGCTGTGGTCCATGTGATCAGATTGGCTAGTTGTCTGTGATTGTGGTTCAGTGTGTCTGACCTCTGATGCCCACTCTCAGTGCCTACCATCTTACTTGGGTTTCTCTTACCTTGGACGTGGGGTATCTCTTCACATCTGCTCCAGCAAGGTGCAGCCACACTCCTGACATTGGACGTGGTGTAGTTCCTCTCGGCTGCCACTCCAGATCTTGGATGTAGGATAGCTCCTCCCAGCCGCCGCTCCTGACCTTGGAAGTGGGGTAGCTCCTTTCCGCCGCTCCTGCGCCACTTCTACTGCCTAAATCAAATTCCTATTACCCAGTGGAAGTGAAAAAGGACTTGATCTGATAAAGTGCCTGATGAACTACGGGCAGAGGTTTGTGACACTGTACAGGAAACAGGGATCAAGACCATCCCCATGGAAAAGAAATGCAAAAAAGCAAAATGGCTGTCTGAGGAGGCCTTACAAATAGCTGTGAAAATAAGAGAAGTGAAAAGCAAAGGAGAAAAGGAAAGATACAAGCATCTGAATGCAGAGTTCCAAAGAATAGCAAGGAGAGATAAGAAAGCCTTCTTCAGCAATCAATGCAGAGAAATAGAGGAAAACAATAGAATGGGAAAGACGAGAGATCTCTTCAAGAAAATTAGAGACAGCAAGGGAACATTTCATGCAAAGATGAGCACAATTAAGGACAGAAATGGTATGGACCTAACAGAAGCAGAAGATATTAGGAAGAGGTGGCAAGAATACACAGAACAGTACAAAAAAGGATCTTCACGACCCAGATAATCACGATGGTGTGATCACTCATCTAGAGCCAGATATCCTGGAATGTGAAGTCAAGTGGGCCTTAGGAAGCATCACTACAAACAAAGCTAGTGGAGGTGATGGAATTCCAGATGAGCTATTTCAAATCCTAAAAGATGATGCTGTGAAAGTGCTGCACTCAATATGCCAGCAAATTTGAAAAACTCAGCAGTGGCTACAAGACTGGAAAAGGTCAGTTTTTATTCCAATCCCAAATAAAGGCAATGCCAAAGAATGCTCAAACTACCACACAGTTGCACTCATCTCACATGCTAGCAAAGTAATGCTCAAAATTCTCCAAGCCAGGCTTCAGCAATATGTGAACCGTGAACTCCCTGATGTTCAAGCTGGTTTTAGAAAAGGCAGAGGAACCAGAGATCAAATTGTCAACATCTGCTGAATCATCAAAAAAGCAAGAGAGTTCCAGAAAATCATCCATTTCTGCTAAAGCCTTTGACTGTGTGGATCACAATAAACTGTGGAAAATTCTAAAAAGAGGGGAATACCAGACCACCTGACCTGCCTCTTGAGAAATCTGTATGCAGGTCAGGAAGCAACAGTTAGAACTGGACATGGAACAACAGACTGGTTCCAAATAGGAAAAGGAGTACATCAAGGCTGTATACTGTCACCCTGTTTATTTAACTTCTATGCAGAGTGTATCACGTGAAACACTGGGCTGGAAGAAGCACAAGCTGGAATCAAGATTGCCAAGAGAAATATCAATAACTTCAGATATGCAGATGACACCACCCTTATGCAGAAAGTTAAGAACTAAAGAGCTTCTTGATGAAAGTGAAAGAGGAGAGTGAAAAAGTTGGCTTATAGCTCAACATTCAGAAAACGAAGATCATGACATCTGGTCCCATCACTTCATGGCAAATAAATGGGGAAACAGTAGCTGACTTTATTTTGGGGGGCTCCAAAATCACTGCAGATGGTGATTGCAGCCATGAAATTAAAACACAGTTACTCCTTGGAAGAAAAGTTATAACCAACCTAGACAGCATATTAAAAAGCAAAGACATTACTTTGTCAACAAAGGTCCATCTAGTGAAGGCTATGGTTTTTCCAGTAGTCATGTATGGATGTGAGTGTTGGACTATAAAGAAAGCTGAGCACCAAAGAATTGATGCTTTTGAACTGTGGTTTGGAGAAGACTCCTGAGAGTCCCTTGGACTGCAAGGAGATCCAACCAGTCCATCCTAAAGGAGACCAGTCCTGGGTGTTCATTGGAAGGATTGATGTTGAAGCTAAAATGCCAATACTTTGGCCACCTGATGTGAAGAACTGATTCATTTGAAAAGACCCTGATCCTGGGAAAGATTGAAGGCAGGAGAAGAAGGGGATGACAGAAGATGAGATGGTTGGATGGCATCACTGTCTCAAAGGACATGAGTTTGAGTAAACTCTGGGAGTTGGTGATGGACAGGCAAGCCTGGCGTGCTGCAGTTCATGGGTTCACAAAGAACTGGACACAACTGAGAGATTGAACTGAACTGAACTGAACTGACTTGATATATCATTCTTTCTCTGAATGTTTGGTTTGAAGTAGACACAGCTTGTAAAAGTACTTCCAAATATTTTCCTTAAGTAGTTTCTTCACTAACAAATACAAGGTTTATAATATCCACTATTTTAGGAGCTTTCTGTGATACACATGTGAATGGGAAACATCTTGTCTTAGAGACTACAGTTCCACATAGTGTGTAAGATATACATGAATATTCATAGTAGCTCATAGAACATAAGTATTGAAGGAAGCAAAGAGAAATGCTATGGGAATTCAAAAGCATTATTTCAGAATAGAAAGCATAAGGAGATTAGAAAATGTGAATAGAGTGGGGAATATTTAACTAAGCTTTGAAACCAGTTCACTGTCCATTTTTAGAATTTGAATATATGAAAAATATACTGGAAAACTTTGTAGAGGGGTGAAAAAACTTCAAAGCATAGAAGCTGAAAAAATTGGGGTGAATAGGATTTGAGTAATAATATTCGAAAAGCCTCTGATGCTGGGAGGGATTGGGGGCAGGAGGAGAAGGGGATGACAGAGGATGAGATGGCTGGATGGTATCACGGCCTTGATGGACGTGAGTCTGAGCGAACTCCGGGAGTTGGTGATGGACAGGGAGGCCTGGCGTGCTGCAATTCACGGGGTCGCAAAGAGTCGGACACGACTGAGGGACTGAACTGAACTGAACTGAATAATATTTGTGCAGTTAACTATTGGATGTTGTTATTTATTAGTTGCCAAGTTGTGTCCGACTCCCTGCGACTCCATGAGCAGTAGCCCACCAGGCTCCTCTGTCCATAGCCTTTTCCAGGCAAGAATCCTGGAGTGGTTTGCCATTTCCTTCTCCAGAGGATCTTCCTGACCCAGGGATCTAATCCACAACTCCTGCATTGGCAAGCAAATTCTGTACCACAGAGTCACCTGGGAAGCCTTACTGCATTGGTGACACGACTGAGGGACTGAACTGAACTGAACTGAATAATATTTGTGCAGTTAACTATTGGATGTTGTTATTTATTAGTTGCCAAGTTGTGTCCGACTCCCTGCGACTCCATGAGCAGTAGCCCACCAGGCTCCTCTGTCCATAGCCTTTTCCAGGCAAGAATCCTGGAGTGGTTTGCCATTTCCTTCTCCAGAGGATCTTCCTGACCCAGGGATCTAATCCACAACTCCTGCATTGGCAAGCAAATTCTGTACCACAGAGTCACCTGGGAAGCCTTACTGCATTGGATACTTTCCGTCTTATTTCTGCTCTCAAGATTCTAAGGTATACGTAATCCTATTCATGTTTTAATCACGTGTTCCCATGAATTTAAGAAGCTTTTCCAATATCACACTATTATTATGTTAAGGCAGAAATTACATTCAGATTTCATCTAACTTCTAAACAATTTATATTATTGGTAGGGAAAAAAGTGATGACTAAAGGAAAACAGCATGAAATGGGTTTCAGGCATATCAAGGAGGACTGTAGATACTGGATCAAACAACGAACAAAATTAAAAATTGTTACTAAGGAAATGTGGTTGTGACATCAGGAGATACCTTCAGTCACTTATTAGTGTGTGTGTACTTGCTGTCAGCTCTGTTGTGTCCTGCTCTTTGTGATCCTATAGACTAGAGCCCACCAGGTTCCTCTGTCCATGGGATTCTCCAGGCATGATGAGATGGTTGGATGGCATCACTGTCTCAAAGGACATGAGTTTGAGTAAACTCTGGGAGTTGGTGATGGACAGGCAAGCCTGGCGTGCTGCAGTTCATGGGTTCACAAAGAACTGGACACAACTGAGAGATTGAACTGAACTGAACTGAACTGACTTGATATATCATTCTTTCTCTGAATGTTTGGTTTGAAGTAGACACAGCTTGTAAAAGTACTTCCAAATATTTTCCTTAAGTAGTTTCTTCACTAACAAATACAAGGTTTATAATATCCACTATTTTAGGAGCTTTCTGTGATACACATGTGAATGGGAAACATCTTGTCTTAGAGACTACAGTTCTACATAGTGTGTAAGATATACATGAATATTCATAGTAGCTCATAGAACATAAGTATTGAAGGAAGCAAAGAGAAATGCTATGGGAATTCAAAAGCATTATTTCAGAATAGAAAGCATAAGGAGATTAGAAAATGTGAATAGAGTGGGGAATATTTAACTAAGCTTTGAAACCAGTTCACTGTCCATTTTTAGAATTTGAATATGTGAAAAATATACTGGAAAACTTTGTAGAGGGATGAAAAAACTTCAAAGCATAGAAGTTGAAAAAATTGGGGTGAATAGGATTTGAGTAATAATATTCGAAAAGCCTCTGATGCTGGGAGGGATTGGGGGCAGGAGGAGAAGGGGATGACAGAGGATGAGATGGCTGGATGGTATCACTGCCTTGATGGACGTGAGTCTGAGTGAACTCCGGGAGTTGGTGATGGACAGGGAGGCCTGGCGTGCTGCAATTCACGGGGTCGCAAAGAGTCGGACACGACTGAGGGACTGAACTGAACTGAACTGAATAATATTTGTGCAGTTAACTATTGGATGTTGTTATTTATTAGTTGCCAAGTTGTGTCCGACTCCCTGCAACTCCATGAGCAGTAGCCCACCAGGCTCCTCTGTCCATAGCCTTTTCCAGGCAAGAATCCTGGAGTGGTTTGCCATTTCCTTCTCCAGAGGATCTTCCTGACCCAGGGATCTAATCCACAACTCCTGCATTGGCAAGCAAATTCTGTACCACAGAGTCACCTGGGAAGCCTTACTGCATTGGATACTTTCCGTCTTATTTCTGCTCTCAAGATTCTAAGGTATACATAATCCTATTCATGTTTTAATCACGTGTTCCCATGAATTTAAGAAGCTTTTCCAATATCACACTATTATTATGTTAAGGCAGAAATTACATTCAGATTTCATCTAACTTCTAAACAATTTATATTATTGGTAGGGAAAAAAGTGATGACTAAAGGAAAACAGCATGAAATGGGTTTCAGGCATATCAAGGAGGACTGTAGATACTGGATCAAACAACGAACAAAATTAAAAATTGTTACTAAGGAAATGTGGTTGTGACATCAGGAGATACCTTCAGTCACTTATTAGTGTGTGTGTACTTGCTGTCAGCTCTGTTGTGTCCTGCTCTTTGTGATCCTATAGACTAGAGCCCACCAGGTTCCTCTGTCCATGGGATTCTCCAGGCATGAACAGTGTGGAGTGGATTGCCATGCCCTCCTCCACCACTTATTAATACATGAGCCAATGAAACCTCCATTTCATATCTGCACTCCTGCAGACGTTTCCCTATCACGTAGATTTTTTTCATCACAGGCCTCTTATATAAATATAA
This sequence comes from Oreotragus oreotragus, assembly GCA_006410675.1. NCBI lineage: Eukaryota > Metazoa > Chordata > Mammalia > Artiodactyla > Bovidae > Oreotragus > Oreotragus oreotragus. The sequence goes on from SJYX01016205.1 coordinate 138,468, forward strand.
GAAAAATAGAAGAGCTCTAAAATATACAAAACCCCAAATGCCACAGCCTTACCTGTTCTTTTCATTTTTCATCTGAGCTGAATTTTGAGTAGGATATTCATTCTCAGTATTATATATGTGCCTTATACACTAAATGGCTTATGGCCGTCAGCTTCAGATTGGAGTATTTTACCGTATGTTATTTCTAAAGGAAGTAACAACACTACCTTCAGGAAAATTCCATAGAATATTTTCTCCAAAACTCCGACTTAATTAATTTGGAAATGAATACTCATATATAGTATTAAATTTCTAAGCTAGAAAAAACTGAAAATTTGAGCAATCCCTTCAGCTCAGTTCAGTTCAGTCACTCAGTCGTGTCCGATTCTCTGCAACCCCTTGGACTGTAGCATGCCAGACTTCCCTGTCCATCACCAACACCCAGAGCTTTCTCAGACTCATGTCCATCAAGGTGGTGATGCCACCCAACCATCTCATCCTCTGTCATTCCCTTCTCCTCCTGCCTTCAATCTTTCCCAACATCAGGGTCTTTTCCAATGAGTCAGTTCTTCGCATCAGGTGGCCAAAGTATTGGGGTTTCAGCTTCAGCATCAGTGCTTCCAATGAATATTCAGGACTGATTTCCTTTAGGATGGACTGGTTGGATCTCCTTGCAGTCCAAGGGACTCTCAGGAGTCTTCTCCAGCACCACAGTTCAAAAACCATTATTCTTCAGCACTCAGTCTTCTTTATGGTCCAGCTCTCACATCCATATGTGACGACTGGAAAATTATAGCTTTGACTAGATGAACGTTTGTTGGCAAAGTAATGTCTCTGCTTTTTCCTATGCAGTCTAAGTTGATCATAGTTTTTCTTCCAAGGAGCAAGCGTCTTTTAAATGCATGGCTGCAGGCACCATCTGCAGTGATTTTGGAGCCTGTCACCTTTTTATAAATGATCATTTATTTTTCAACCAGTAACACATAGGATGTACATGAAATTTTAGACTTTCTTATGATAATGATCTTATGGTTTTCACAATCCCCTCGGGTCCTTGGGACTAGAACCCTTTTGTTATTCTATCTATCTCCAGAATTTCGTGCTGAAACTTGCCCTCCTTAACGGCATCTGAGATCATCACCAATCTAGAGCCTAACTAATATCTTCAGTAGAGTATCAGGGACAGACAATTGACTTAAACATGGCCATTGTGGACTGAACTAAATCCCCTGAAAAGAGGTATAGTTGAAGTTCTAACCCCTAGCACATCAAAACGTGACCTTAATTGGAGATAGGGTCTCTATAGAGATGATCAAGTCACAACAAACCATTTAGGATTCTAATCCAATACGACTGATGTCCTTTTAGAAAGGAGAAATCTGGACACACAGATTAGACTCATTTAGAAGGACGATGATGTAAAGAGACACAGGGAGAAGATGACGATCTAACAATTCAAGGAGAGAAGCCTGGAATCAATCCTCTGTCAGCCCTCAGAAAGAACCAACTCTGCTCACACCTTGATGCTGGAATCCTACCCTCCAGAACTGTAAGACTATAAATTCCGGTTGTTTAAGCCACCTCATTTGTATCATGTTTTTATGACAGCCCTACCAAACTAATAATATGACTCCCTACACCTTTTCTCCAAATTTCTGACTACTTCTCTTTTCCAAGTCAAGTTGCTGTTGAAATTGGTTTCTGTGGGGGAACAGGTGAAGGTTTAGTCTTGGAGGTGATCTTGATGGAGAGAACTGGTACAGAGGCTTTCTTCCTTTGTTTCTACAAAGCAAGGGATTTGTTGTTGTTCAGTCATTCAGTCATGTCCGACTATTTGCAACCCCATGGATTGCAACACACCAGGCTTGGGATAGAGTAAAGTGAGCCACAGTCTTGAAAAATCCTAGTACAGAGATTCTCAGAGGAAATTTTGACCTGGCTGGAAATTTGTCCAGTAAGTGTGACCTTGAGGACCAGGGAGGAGTCCGGACTAGGTCCTCTGCTCCTGAAGCTGAGAATATGCTTAAGTTCTGGGAACAGGAAAGCTTCATCCCACTATTGCTCCTCAGCAGGGGATCTGCAACCCTTCTGCACCACACAACTAGCTCAGTGTTGTAAAGCTCGCCAGACTGTCTCCACTTGTTTACTTCCACCAGATCTGAGGGCTAATATAGAAAACACTAACTATCTAAGGGGTTCTCACAGCCAGAGAGAGGAAGACCCAGTCAGTACAAACACATTTCATGCCAACAAAGTAGAGCTGCAAGAGAGAGAGAAAGCCACTTGAACAAACAAATAACAAAACACTTCAGGAAACTCAAGTGTATCCCAATCACAAACTGTTTCTGGAACTAAAATCACATGACTTTCCAACTAAATACTTCAGAAGGTAAACTGATAGAATTATACTTAAACTGTGAACCCATTTATAGATATGAAAGATCTAGTAAAGAAATGTTTCAAACACAGACAAATAATGTAAACAGGTATAAACTATAATGGAAAAAAACTAAGCTATTATTCATTTTGAGGCTGCTATATCCATGGAATTCTCCAGGAAAGAATACTGGTGTGGGTGGCCATTCTCTTCTCCAGGGGATCTTCCTGGCCCAGGGATCAAACCCAGGTCCCCTAATGCAGGCAAATTTTTTACATCTGAGCCACCAGGGAAGACCAAAATTAAAGGGAAAAAAATGGACTTCCACAAAAAAAAAAAAAAAAAAAAGACAGAGTTTAGGAAAGTAACAAATATATGAAGAAAATTCCAACTGAGTTGAATAAAGAATCAAATTATCACCAAATTATCAAACTGATGAGTCTAAGTTTGAGGCAGATTTCTAAATAAAATAAAGTCAGGCATACTCTGCTATAATTAGTAAGTTTCACTTCAGTCTCTCAGTCATGTCCGCCTCCTTGTGACCCCATGGACTGCAGCACGCAAGCCTTCCTTGTTCATCACCAACTCCCGGAGCTTGCTCAGACTCTTGTCCATTGAGTTGGTGATGCCATCAAACCATCTCATCCTCTGTTATCCCCTTCTTCTCCTGCCTTCAATCTTTCCCAGCATCAGGGTCTTTTCCAATGAGTCAGTTCTTCACATCAGATGGCCAAAGTATCGGAGCTTCAGCTTCAGCATCAGTCCTTCCAATGAATATTCAGGACTGATTTCCTTTAGGATGGACTGGTTGGATCTCCTTGCAGCCCAAGGGATTCTCGAGTCTCCTCTTACACCACAGTTCAAAAGCATTAATTCTTCAGTGCTCAGCTTTCCTTATAGTCCAACCAACTCTCATGTCCATACATGACTACTGGAAAAACCATAGCTTTGACTAGATGGAACTTTGTTGGCAAAGTAATGTCTCTGCTTTTTCATATGCTGTCTAAGTTGGTCATAGCTTTTCTTCCAAGGAGCAAGTGTCTTTTAATTTCATGACTGCACTCACCATCTCCAATGATTTTGGAACCCAAGACAATAGACTGTCACTGTTTCCATTGTTTCCCCTTCTATTTGCCATGAAGTGATGGGACCAGATGCCATGATCTTAGTTTTTTGAATGTTGAGTTTTAAGCCAACTTTTTCACTATCCTCTTTCACTTTCATCAAGAGGCTCTTTAGTTTTTCTTCGCTTTCTACCATAGGGGTGATATCTTCTGAGTATCTGAGGTTATTGATATTTCTCCCAGCAATCTTGATTCTGGGATTAATAAGCTTAAAACCAAGAAATAAATTTAAAATCAAGAAAAAAAACCACTATGAGCTTTCAGATTCTAATGCAGAAACCTAAATAAACTATTAGAAAAAAAAAAGAACTCATTAATTTATCCAAGGAAAGAGTTCTTTATAACTAAGTGAAGTTTATAGGAAGAAGAAGGGTCTTTCTGTATAAGGAAATGTGCCATTATAATCAATTATCAGCAAATTTAAGAAGTAAAACATATCATTAATGGAGTTTGGCAAGATTTGATAAAATTTCTGAGTTTAACAAATAAAGCAGCATGCTTTTGTGAATGCAATAAATATCACCAAATATGCTGCAGAAAACATTATGCTAAAATTAAAATATTATACCATTTTAATGAAATTGGTAAATTAAACCTATTATAGAATTTATCATAAGTATTTCAAGTTTTTGTTTACTTGCTTGGTTCTTCAGCTGAATTGCGAGTTCCTTTAAGGAAATATTCAATATATTTTTTGGTCTACATCACAGCTTTGAAACTTACTGATGTACCTGACACAGAATAGAGGTTAAACAAATATTTTAAATGAATGAATGAGCAAAATATGTATTTTTATTAACAGTCATATAGCATCTTTTTTATAATTTGGAATTTTTAGCTAGGGTAACTGATTTGTCTTCGCTTAGTAGTAACAGAACTAATAAATGGTCTAAATATCAATTCAGCCTATTCTCATATCAAAGGATATTTTTCTTACTAAACAGATTCTATTTAAACAGATGTTCCTAAATTAGGTGCCCAAAACAAATGAAACAGAGCTTTGATGCCACAAAACCAAACAATTGTTTCACACTTGCAGTTTCAGATCTATGATCATGATAGTTAGTATTCTATTTGTGTGCAAAGAATTTTTATTAGTCATTTTCTGGACATTTTTGAAATGTTAATTATCTAAAATACTTAATATGCATTTTCCTTTTCTTATGCCCTGGAGGAAAATTGTGAGAGGTGTAAATATTTTTTAAAATTTATTTTTAACACCTTATAGATTTTTTTTATTATTTGTGTTTTAGAAATATGATCTTTTTTGTTTTGGGTTTTTTTTTTTTTACATTTTGGCCTTGCTGCATGACATTTGGAATCTTACCAGGGATTGAACCCAAGCCCCCTGTGGTGGAAGCATGAAGTCTTAACTACTGGACCACCAGGGAAGTCCCCTAAAAATATGACTTAATATGAAAAAGATATTTACTTGCTGAGACACTGGAATTTTAAGGAAACTTCAAGATCAAAAAAAGATTTTTAGCAATGGATACTCAGGTCCCAGGACTGTCACTTAACCTCTGTGTTATCTTGGACAAAGTCTTTTTGTTATTTATTATAAAATTAAAGTTACAATATTTTATATATTTTCCTTTACTCTTCAGTTTCTCCAAATAATTCTGACTTCTTTAGAATTTCTCTTGAAACTTCCATACTTATTAACAGAAACTTTTGTAAATCTATATTATTATTTGATTTTATCTACTTAAAAGGTCTTCCCTCGTGGCCCAGATGGTAAAGAATCCATCTGCAGTGCAGGAGACCCAGGTTCAATCCTTGGATTGGGAGGGAGAAGGAAATTAACTACCCACTCTGTTATTTTTGCCTGGAGAATTCCATGGACAGAGGAGCCTAGTTATTAACTGAAAAGTTTGTAAATCTATGTTACTATTTTATTTTATCTACTTAAAAGTGTTTTAATGTTTAAAGGTATTTTTATTTTATTAATCTTTTAAAAAATAGCTTTATTGAAATATAATTTATTGTAAAGTAAATATAATTTACTGAAATATGCATATTTTACAGATTCATCCTTTAAAATTACATACCCTTTAAAACACACATTCTTCTATGTGCATTTCAGTGGTTTATAAGTGTATTTATGTAACTATGCAACCATTTCCACAATCCAATTTTGGAACATTTTAACCACTTAAAACAAAACAAAAATCCATACCTATTAATAGTCACTCCCCATTTTCCCCAGTCTTCTGCCCTTGGGAGCCACAAATCTCCTTTCTGCCTCCATAAAATGGCCTATTCTGGACATTTCATATAAATGAAATAATACAAGATGTGTGCTTTTGTGACTAATTTCTTTCATTAACATAACGTTTTTCAGCTTTGTTGTATACAATACATTGACCCTAATATCTTAAATTAGTTTGATGTCTAGCAAATATAAGTACTTATGGTTCTCTTTTTTTATTTAATAGACTTTGTATTTATTTAATAGACTTTATTTGTTTTTATTTAATAGACAATTTGTTTTTATTCAATAGACTTTGTATTTAATAGAGTTTATTTTTAATAGCTTTATGTTCACAGCAAAAATGAGAAGAAAGCACAGATTTTCCATTTACCGCCTGCCCATACAAGTGCATAGCCTCCCCATCAACATTCCCAGACTAGTATACTTGTTATAATTGATGAGCCCACATTAAGCATTGTTGTCACCCAAAGTCCAAAGTTTACCTTTAAAGTTTTTAAGATTTTTTTGATGTGGATCATTTTTTAAAGTCTTTACTGAATTTGTTACAATAATGCTCCTGTTTTATGTTTTTGCTTTTTGGCTGTGAGCCATGTGGGATATTAGCTACCTGACCAGGGATTGAACAGATATCCTCTGCATTAGAAGGCAAAGTCTTAATCACTGGACCACTAGGGGAAGTCCCTACATTAAGGTTTGCTGTTGGGGTATTACATTGTATGGACTTGGACAAATGTCTTAAGGACATGTATCCACTATTATAATATTATACAGAATAGCTTCACTTCCCTAAAAATCAGCTATGCTCCACCTATTCATTCTTCCCCTCTTGCCTCCAAATCCTGGCAACACTGACCTCTTCTTGTCTCTAGTTTTGCCTTTCCAGAATTTCACGCATCATGCAGTATATAGCCTCTTCAGAATGGCTTCTTTTGCTTATTAATACACATTTAGGTTACCTCCATGTCTTTTCATGGCTTGATAACTTATTTCTTTTTAGAACCAAACAATATTCCATCACCTGGATATACTATAGTTTATCTATTCATTCACCTCTCTCAAGTCCATTGATTTCTTCTCTAATTTTTATTATTGCATCTGTTTTGCTTACTTTGAATTGAATTTGCTCTTCTTTCACTAGTTTCCTAAAGTGGAATCTTTAAGAATAGATCTTTTAGACCTTTTTTTCCTAATATATTCATTCAGTGCTCTAACTTTCCCTATAAATACCACTTCTGCTGTGTTCCACAAATTCTGATAAATTGTGTTTTTACTTTCATTTAGTTCAAAATGGTTTTAATTCCTCCTAAGATTTCTTTTTTATTGAATTTGCTCTTCTTTCACTAGTTTCCTAAAGTGGAATCTTTAAGAATAGATCTTTTAGACCTTTTTTTCCTAATATATTCATTCAGTGCTCTAACTTTCCCTATAAATACCACTTCTGCTGTGTTCCACAAATTCTGATAAATTGTGCTTTTACTTTCATTTAGTTCAAAATGGTTTTAATTCCTCCTAAGATTTCTTCTTGACCCATGGGCTGTTTAGAAGTATGTTGTTTCATTTTCATGTATCATGGGACTTTCTTATTATCTTTCTGTTATTGATTTTTATTTTAAAATCCATTGTGATATGAGAAGAGATAGGTCTTCCCAGATGACTCAGTGGTAAAGAATCTGCCTGTCAATGCAGGAGACCCAGGTTTGATCCCTGGATTGGGAAGATCCCCTGGAGAAGAAAATGGTGACCCACTTCAGTATTCTTCCCTGGGAAATCCCATGAATAGAGAAATCTGGTGAGCTACATTCCATGGGGTCGTAAAGGAGTCGTACATGACTTAAGGATGAAACAACAACAATGAGAAGAGATATGTGATTTTTATTATTTTTAAGTTTGTTAAGAAGTGTCTTACAGCCCAGAATGTGGTCTGTCTTGAGGATTGCTTCACATGATTTGAAAAAAAATGTGTATTTTGCTTAAGTTAAATGAAACAGGCTATAGAATCCACTATATACAGTTGATTCCTGGGGGTGTTAGTTCAGTTATGCCCTTGCTGACTTTCTCCCTGCTGAAACTATTTCCTGATAGAGGTGTGCTGAACTCTCCGATTATGACAGTGAATTCAGTTGCAATAGTGTAACTCTCCAATTATGACAGTGAATTCAGTTGCAATAGTGGAACTGCTGCTGCTGCTAAGTCGCTTCAGTCGTGTTCGACTCTGTGCGACCCCACAGGTGACAGCCCACCAGGCTCTCCCATCCCTGGGGTTCTCCAGGCAAGAACACTGGAGTGGGTTGCCATTTCTAGTTGTGCGCAAAACCCTAGTAATGTCATGAGCTGCGGACACATTTCAGTCCTATGCTTCATTCTCATTCTCAGTCCTTTAATGAGCCTATGCCTGTGGATGGTGAGCTTCACCGGTGTTTCTCACTTTTTTCCTTTACTCATCATTGAGCAAGTTCAGGTTCCCCTTCCCTGGCCCTGGTGCCTGCGATGGTGTCTGCTAGTGGCTTTCTGCTTGAGTAAGTGGTGATCCTCAGTAGTTGCCTATTAGCCTGTTCAGTTTGATGGGAATGGCTTGCCCTGTGACTTCACTTTTCTCTTAAGAATTTAAGAAGAGCTGTTGATTTTTCAGTTTGCTCAACTTTTCACTTATTGTTGAGATTAAGTGACAGGCTGTACAAGAAACCTGAAGTTTCTTATCATTTTAAAGAATTTTTAAAAGCCTGACCTGATCTTAGGTTTTGGGGATTTCCATATCTTGGGGAATTTCTTGGCTTTTTAATTACTGCATATTTTGGCCTGTAGAGAAGACTTCACTTGAGAATAAATCATATTCACTATAAGATGTAGGTATATTTAGGACATTTCAAGAAGGCAGTAGGGCCTACATACATGTGTAAGTGAATACCAAGGGGGAAACAAAACTTATTTTAAAGTCAAGTCAAGTCATGTAGATTCAGTGATAGATTAGCTTCATTTCCGTTCTTCAGTATACTTAAATATACTTAGCTCTCTATTGCCTAGAGAATTTAAATTTATCATTGCCTCTAAATGGAATATCTACTCTCTGCATTATTAACTCCTCTTGTTCTTCATGACTCAGGGAAGGCTTTCCTGACTAGACTATGTTAAGCAGACACTATACCTGTAACTTTCTATCACATAAGCAACTTTATTTACTTCACAGGTAATGATTATGTATGTATGTGTGTATGTCTCTGTCTCTCCTCCCCTAAGGTAAGGTCCAAGAGGTGACTTTTCACCTGCATTTTCCTGTGTCCTAACATGCAAGGAAGACAATGAAAAAAAGAGACAGACTAGGACAGAGAGAAGGGAAATAGATGTTTTTCTATAATGTGGGACACAAAATCTGAGAACTCAGATAAAGAGACAACATTTATGCTGATTAGTGAAGATAAAGGTGAAGGATGGCAAATTTGGGAGTACTCCTGGGCTAGGCTGTGGTCCTCAACACTATCAGTCGCCAGCAGTTGGTGCAAAGGTCAGCACGAAGGTTAGCTCCCGGGGCCCCTATGTGATTCTGTAGCAGCAGCAGGAGCAGTTGTGTCTCCAGTGGGTATTGGTAGCACAGTTGACATTTGGGGAAGAGCAAGAGCTGAGATACTCAGTGAGCAACAGAAGAAGCGAAAAGTGCTAAAATGTATGCAGTAGCCATGGAGATGACTCATTTCTTGGAGCAATGGGTATGACAATTCCAGGAACTTCTCAAGATTATCTAGGGGGAGACTGGAGTTCCTGAAGAATAAATAAGAACATGCAGGGCCAGAGAAATTTTACTTTGCTTGCTTGTAATCTTTTCTAATTGTCAAATGACATCTAAGAAATAAAGGTTTCCTTTGGTAAGTAATTAATCTTATTTGTCCCTTCAAGAGAGAAATCAGGAAACCAACGAAACAAACAATAACAACAACAAAACCCACCTATCTCTAAGGATTTTCTGTACGCAAGGGAGTATAAAAATACAAAACAAGTAATTGTTCTTTCTTTAGCCATATAAATTAGGGGGGAAATAGGTGTTTAGAGTAATTGTTTTTCTCTAGTGCCTTGAGCTCAAAGCCAGGTTCTCTCCAACTTAATGCAGGAAAAATTACAACTAATATTATTATTCCAAATTTTCTCATATCCCAATCATGCTATGTAATTTTTCTTCCAGGAAAAAGCTGATAGAAACACTTTGCTTGGGTGGCTTAGCTTTCCTGTAGCACAAAATGAAATTTCTAGCAACTCAGTCTTGTGAATATTGCTCTTTGCTGTCTCCATCCTTAAAAATGGAGCGCTGGTGGTTACCTATGTTTTATATGTCAGCTTTTCATACTTGTGGAAATTATCTCAACTTGGTCACAGAGTTTCACAAATAAATGTTGAGTTGATCCACTTTGATCCTTGCTCTTGAATTTTTTTCCCCATACTTTGTGTAAATTCTTGTGGTGAGTTGGTAAGTAATATGAGTTGTCTTGTGTCTTACTCTAATCTATATCCTATAGAAGACATTGTTTCTTACAATGACTTTATAGTTAGAGTAATCTACCATTTCTCGCTACAAATAATCATTTTAACAGTACTTGAATACCATGCATTACCTTTAAGGTCCAGGATCCTTAGTCATAATTTTTCATTCAAGTCTTGCAACCTGCATATAGGTTGTATTAAAATTGCATGCTTCCTTGGAAAACCTACGGGCTAACAAAATCTTAAAACATTTTCAGGTAAAATTATATTTTGTGTTTATAGATGAACACTAAAGTCAAACTTATTGTTCAATCTTCCCATTTATCCAAGAGTGAATTCAATTTAGAAATAGCTAAAGGGCATTTATGAACTTAGAGATGAGATCTGATGGTTAAAAATAAAGATGATGCCTTTTATTTTTCAATCACTTTTTTTTCCAATGTTGCTCTGGGTAAAACAGGTGCATATTATAGTTATTATTGGATTTTCTTCAATTTATGACATTATGTATTTTATATTCTTGTAAAACTGTCTAAAATAATACAGTTTCTTATATAAAGAAAATAGGAGTGATATTTATAAAGTAACTTATAAAGGACTTATAAAGTAACATTTCTAAAAGATCTAATAAATTATATAAGAACATAATGAATAGTTATTTTCTTTCCTTTCAACTATACTCACATTAAAACATGAATCTTTAGCTTTCTTTAATTTTTCCTCAAAATCTTTAGTATAAGATATTAATCTATAATGGGCTTCTTAGGTGGCGCTAGTGGCAAAGAACCTGCCTGCCAATGCAGGAGATGCAAGAGACTCAGGTTCAATCCCTGGGTCAGGAAGATCATTCGGAAGGGGGCTCAGCAACCCACTCCAGTATTCTTGCCTGGAGAAGCCCATGGATAGAGCAGCCTGATGGACTACAGTCAACAGCGTTGCAAAGAGTCAGACACGACTGAAGTGACCTAGCACTTGGGCACATTAATAAATGTGTGTGAGTCGCTCAGACACGTCTGACTCTTTGTGGCCCCATGGACTGTAGCCCGCCAGGCACCTCTGCCCATGGGATTCTCCAGGCAAGAATACTGGAGTGGGTTGCCATTCCATTCTCCAGGTGATTTTCCCAACCCAGAGATTGAACCTAGGTCTCCCATAGACATTTTAGGAATCAGCGAACTAAGATGGACTGGAATGGGTGAATTTAACTCAGATGATCATTATATCTACTACTGTGGGCAAGAACCCCTTAGAAGAAATGGAGTAGCCATCATAGTCAACAAAAGAGTCCAAAATGCAGTACTTGTAGGCAATCTCAAAAACAACAGAATCGTCTCTGTTCATTTCCAAAGCAAACCATTCTATATCACAGTAATCCAAGTCTATGCCCCAACCAGTAATGCTGAAGAAGCTGAAGCTGAATGGTTCTGTGGAGACCTACAAGACCACCTAAAACTAACACCCAAAAAAGGTATCCCTTTTGTCATAGGTGACTGGAATGCAAAAGTAAGAAATCAAGAGGTACCTGGAATAACAGGCAAGTTTGCGCTTGGAGTACAAAATGAAGCTGGGCAAAGGCTAACAGAGTTTTTGCCAAGAGAATTCACTGGCCATAGAAAACTCCCTCTTCCAACAACACAAAAAAGACTCTATACATGGACATCACCAGATGGTCAATACTGAAATCCGATTGATTATATTCTTTGCAGTCAAAGATGGAGGAGTTCTATACAGTCAGCAAAAACAAGACCAGGAGCTGACTTTGGCTCAGATCAGGAACTCCTTATTGCCAAACTGAAACTTAAAGAAAGTAGGGAAAACCACTAGACCATTCAAGGATGACCTAAATCAAATCCCTAACAATTGTACAGTGGAAGCAATAAATAGATTTAAGGAATTAGATCTGATAGAGTGCCTGATGAACTATGGATGGAGGTTCATGACATCATACAGGAGGCAATGATCAAGATCATCCACAAGAAAAAGAAATGCAAAAAGGCAAAATGGTTGTCTAAAGAAGGCCTTACAAATAGATGAGAAAAGAA
>SJYX01016205.1:153844-175131 GCA_006410675.1 Oreotragus oreotragus
CTTATGGCAGAAAGTGAAGAGGAACTAAAGAGCCTCTTGATGAAAGTAAAAGAGGAGAGTGAAAAAGTTGGCTTAAAACTCAACATTCAAAGAACTAAGATCATGGCATCTAGTCCCATCATTTCATGGCAAATAGAAGGGGAAACAATGGAAACAGTGACAGTCTTTATTTTCTCAGGCTCCAAAATCACTGGAGATGGTGACTGCAGCCATGAAATTAAAAGACACTTGCTCCTTGAAAGAAAAGCTATGACCAACTTAGACAGCATATTAAAAAGCAGAGACACTACTTTGCCAACGAAGGTCCATTTAGTCAAAGCTATGGTTTTTCCAGTAGCATGTATGGATGTGAGACTTGAACTATAAAGAAAGCTGAGTGCCGAAGAATTGATGCTTTTGAACTGTGGTATTGGAGAAGACTCTTGGACTGCAAGGAGATCCAACTAGTCCATCCTAAAGGAAATCAGTCCTGAATATTCATTGGAAGGACTGATGCTGAAGCTGAACCTCCAATACTTTGGCCACATGATGTGAACAACTGACTCATTGAAAAGACCCTGATGCTGGTAAAGATTGAAGGCAGGAGGAGAAGGGGCCAACAGAGGATAAGATGGATGGATGGCATCACTAACTCAATGGACATGAGTTTGAGAAAGCTCCGGGAGTTGGTGATGGATAGGGAAGCCTGGTGTGTTGCAGTCCATGGGTCACAAAGAGTCGGACACAATTGAGCAAATGAACTTAACTGAACTGAATGTAAAATTAGGACATTTGCATTATGATGGGAAGCGTCATAATCTTAACACATACTCAATAAACTATTTTTTAAAAAACAAACATTAATTGTGTATGTACTCAGGTACTGAGGTATAATTTCACATACTTTAACTCTCCTATAATTCTATCAAGAACTGATAAAGGAGTTGCCAATTTTATTTCTGTAATATAGAAGAAGAAACTGACACAATGATTTTAAAAACAAGATGACAGATCCAAAATGGGCTTACCTATGCTAAACCCTATGTCACCAACTTAAGATTTAAGCTCACTACAATTTCTGCTTGTAATGGACTCTTAAGCCAGAAAATCAGGAATCACCTGATCACCACTAGTTAATCCACCCGACAGATCACCTCCAGCCTCCAAAGGAAAGTAATATTGCAATAACCAACCTGCTTTTTGCCTGTTATCTTCCTTGTTGCCACTCCATTCTGCCTGTGAACGTCCTTCACTTTATAAAGCTCCTTGGCACCCCTTTCTATCAGCCAGATTGGATTCTGCCCCATTCATGAATCATTGAATAAAGTCAACAAAACCTTTAAATTTTATTCAGTTGAATTCTGTTTTTTAACAGAAAAATTATGTAACTTGTTTATGGCCAAACAGCAAAGAGCAGATATGACTCAGTCCTGTGCCTGTCTGACTCCAAAGGCCACATTCTTACCTACATTACACTGACTTTCATGTATGGAACAGTAATTAAATTTTACCCACCTCTGAGTGGAGGGGTAAGGAAGATGACCTGATTTCTTGCTGGTTTCAACAGGGTATATTGCCTTACCCTCTGAATATACTTTAGAGTCATGAGAGGTTTAATTGATTTTTGTTTGAAAATCATATTCAATGTGTATGATAGCCTATAGCTAGTTAGGTAAGCTATTACAACTTTGCTGATAATAAATTTTAATTTCAAGTGGATATTTTGCTAACCTTGGCTAGCCAATCACAGACACATTTAATTGGCCTCAAGGAGCTCTGAGGATTAGTGTTGATCCGTTACCAAAAAATAGAAAAAAAAATTAGCAAAAGCTGGTGTCCTACGTCTCATAACCTATTACTGGTCACTCCATTGCACTCCAGAGAGAAGAAATCCAGCTCCACCCACCAGAACTCCAGCACAAGCCTCCCTCACCAAGAAACCTTGACAAGCCACAGATACAACCCTACCCACAGTGAGGAAACTCCATAATAAAGAGAACTCCACAAATTCCCAAAATATAGAAAGGCCACCCCAAACACAGCAATATAACCAAGATGAAGAGACAGAGGAATACTCAGCAGGTAAAGGAACAGGAGAAATGTCCACCAAACCAAACAAAAGAGGAAGAGATAGGGAATCTACCTGAGAAAGAATTCCGAATATTGATAGTGAAAATGATCCAAAATCTTGAAATAAAAATGGAATCACAGATAAATAGCCTGGAGACAAGGATTGAGAAGATGCAAGAAAGGTTTAACAAGGACTTAGAAGAAATAAAAAAGAGTCAATGTACAATAAATAATGCAATAAATGAGATCAGGAACACTCTGGAGGCAACAAATAGTAGAATAACGGAGGCAGAAGATAGGATTAGTGAAATAGAAGATAGAATGGTAGAAATAAATGAATCAGAGAGGAATAGAGAAAAACGAATTAAAAGAAATGAGGACAATCTCAGAGACCTCCAGGACAATATGAAACGCTCCAACATTCGAATTATAGGAGTCCCAGAAGAAGAAGACAAAAAGAAAGACCATGAGAAAATCCTTGAGGAGATAATAGTTGAAAACTTCCCTAAAATGGGGAAGGAAATAGCCAACCAAGTCCAAGAAACCCAGAGAGTTCCAAATAGGATAAACCCAAGGCGAAACACGCCAAGACACATATTAATCAAATTAACAAAGATCAAACACAAAGAACAACTATTAAAAGCAGCAAGGGGAAAACAACAAATAACACACAAGGGGATTCCCATAAGGATAACAGCTGATCTTTCAATAGAAACTCTTCAGGCCAGGAGGGAATGGCAAGACATACTTAAAGTGTTGAACGAAAAAAACCTACAGCCCAGATTACTGTACCCAGCAAGGATCTCTTTCAAATACGAAGGAGAAATCAGAAGCTTTACAGACAAGCAAAAGCTGAGAGAATTCAGCACCACCAAACCAGCTCTCCAACAAATGCTAAAGGATATTCTCTAGACAGGAAACAAAAAGGGTGTATAAACCCGAACCCAAAACAATAAAGTAAATGGCAACGGGATCATACTTCTCAATAATTACCTTAAACGTAAATGGGTTGAATGCCCCAACCAAAAGACAAAGACTGGCTGAATGGATACAAAAACAAGACCCTTGTATATGCTGTCTACAAGAAACCCACCTCAAAACAAGGGACATAAACAGACTGAAAGTGAAAGGCTGGAAAAAGATATATCATGCAAATAGAGACCAAAAGAAAGCAGGAGTGGCAATACTCATAGCTGATAAAATAGACTTTAAAGCAAAGGCTGTGAAAAGAGACAAAGAAGGCCACTACATAATGATCAAAGGATCAATCCAAGAAGAAGATATAACAATTATAAATATATATGCACCCAACATAGGAGCACCGCAATATGTAAGACAAATGCTAACAAGTATGAAAGGGGAAATTGACAATAACACAATAATAGTGGGAGACTTTAATACCCCACTCACACCTATGGACAGATCAACTAACCAGAAAATTAACAAAGAAACGCAAACTTTAAATGATACAATAGACCAGTTAGACCTAATTGATATCTATAGGACATTTCACCCCAAAACAATGAATTTCACCTTTTTCTCAAGTGCTCACGGAACCTTCTCCAGGATAGATCACATCCTGGGACATAAATCTAACCTTGATAAATTCAAAAAAATCGAAATCATTCCAAGCATCTTTTCTGACCATAATGCATTAAGATTAGATCTCAATTACAGGAGAAAAACTATTAAAAATTCCAACATTTGGAGGCTGAACAATACGCTTCTGAATAACCAACAAATCACAGAAGAAATCAAAAAAGAAATCAAAATGTGCATAGAAATGAATGAAAATGAAAACACAACAACCCAAAACCTGTGGGACACTATAAAAGCAGTGCTAAGAGGAAAGTTCATAGCAATACAGGCATACCTCAGGAAACAAGAAAAAAGTCAAATAAATAACCTAACTCTACACCTAAAGCAACTAGAAAAGGAAGAAATGGAGAACCCCAGAGTTAGTAGAAGGAAAGAAATCTTAAAAATTAGGGCAGAAATAAATGCAAAAGAAACAAAAGAGACCATAGCAAAAATCAACAAAGCCAAAAGCTGGTTTTTTGAAAAGATAAATAAAATTGACAAACCATTAGCCAGACTCATCAAGAAACAAAGGGAGAAAAATCAAATCAATAAAATCAGAAATGAAAATGGAGAGATCACAACAGACAACACAGAAATACAAAGAATCATAAGAGACTACTATCAGCAATTATATGCCAATAAATTGGACAACGTGGAAGAAATGGACAAATTCTTAGAAAAATACAACTTTCCAAAACTGAACCAGGAAGAAATAGAAAATCTTAACAGACCCATCACAAGCACGGAAATTGAAACTGTAATCAGAAATCTTCCAGCAAACAAAAGCCCAGGTCCAGACGGCTTCACAGCTGAATTCTACCAAAAATTTCGAGAAGAGCTAACACCTATCCTACTCAAACTCTTCCAGAAAATTGCAGAGGAAGGTAAACTTCCAAACTCATTCTATGAGGCCACCATCACCCTAATACCAAAACCTGACAAAGATGCCACAAAAAAAGAAAACTACAGGCCAATATCACTGATGAACATAGATGCAAAAATCCTCAACAAAATTCTAGCAATCAGAATCCAACAACACATTAAAAAGATCATACACCATGACCAAGTAGGCTTTATCCCAGGAATGCAAGGATTCTTCAATATTCGCAAATCAATCAATGTAATTCACCACATTAACAAATTGAAAAATAAATGCCATATGATTATCTCAATAGATGCAGAGAAGGCCTTTGATAAAATTCAACATCCATTTATGATAAAAACTCTCCAGAAAGCAGGAATAGAAGGAACATACCTCAACATAATAAAAGCTATATATGACAAACCCACAGCAAACATTATCCTCAATGGTGAAAAATTGAAAGCATTTCCCCTAAAGTCAGGAACAAGACAAGGATGTCCACTTTCACCGCTACTATTCAACATAGTTCTGGAAGTTTTGGCCACAGCAATCAGAGCAGAAAAAGAAATAAAAGGAATCCAAATTGGAAAAGAAGAAGTAAAACTCTCACTGTTTGCAGATGACATGATCCTCTACATAGAAAACCCTAAAGACTCCACCAGAAAATTACTAGAGCTAATCAATGAATATAGTAAAGTTGCAGGATATAAAATCAACACACAGAAATCCCTTGCATTCCTATACACTAATAATGAGAAAGTAGAAAACGAAATTAAGGAAACAATTCCATTCACCATTGCAACGAAAAGAATAAAATACTTAGGAATATATCTACCTAAAGAAACTAAAGACTTATATATAGAAAACTATAAAACACTGATGAAAGAAATCAAAGAGGACACTAATAGATGGAGAAATATACCATGTTCATGGATTGGAAGAATCAATATAGTGAAAATGAATATATTACCCAAAGCAATCTACAGATTCAATGCAATCCCTATCAAGCTACCAGCGGTATTTTTCACAGAACTAGAACAAATAATTTCAAGATTTGTATGGAAATACAAAAAACCTCGAATAGCCAAAGCAATTTTGAGAAAGAAGAATGGAACTGGAGGAATCAACTTACCTGACTTCAGGCTCTACTACAAAGCCACAGTCATCAAGACAGTGTGGTACTGGCACAAAGACAGAAATATAGATCAATGGAACAAAATAGAAAGCCCAGAGATAAATCCACACACATATGGACACCTTATCTTTGACAAAGGAGGCAAGAATATACAATGGAGTAAAGACAATCTCTTTAACAAGTGGTGCTGGGAAAACTGGTCAACCACTTGTAAAAGAATGAAACTAGATCACTTTCTAACACCACACACAAAAATAAACTCAAAATGGATTAAAGATCTAAATGTAAGACCAGAAACTATAAAACTCCTAGAGGAGAACATAGGCAAAACACTCTCCGACATAAATCACAGCAGGATCCTCAATGATCCGCCTCCCAGAATACTGGAAATAAAAGCAAATATAAACAAATGGGATCTAATTAAAATTAAAAGCTTCTGCACAACAAAGGAAACTATAAGCAAGGTGAAAAGACAACCCTCTGAATGGGAGAAAATAATAGCAAATGAAGCAACTGACAAACAACTAATCTCAAAAATATACAAGCAACTTATACAGCTCAATTCCAGAAAAATAAACGACCCAATCAAAAAATGGGCCAAAGAACTAAATAGACATTTCTCCAAAGAAGACATACGGATGGCTAACAAACACATGAAAAGATGCTCAACGTCACTCATTATCAGAGAAATGCAAATCAAGACCACAATGAGATACCACTTCACACCAGTCAGAATGGCTGCGATCCAAAAGTCTGCAAGCAATAAATGCTGGAGAGGGTGTGGAGAAAAGGGAACCCTTTTACACTGTTGGTGGGAATGCAAACTAGTACAGCCACTATGGAGAACAGTGTGGAGATTCCTTAAGAAATTGCAAATAGAACTGCCTTATGACCCAGCAATCCCACTGCTGGGCATACACACCGAGGAAACCAGAATAGAAAGAGACACATGTACCCCAATGTTCATTGCAGCACTGTTTATAATAGCCAGGACATGGAAACAACCTAGATGTCCATCAGCGGATGAATGGATAAGAAAGCTGTGGTATATATACACAATGGAGTATTACTCAGCCATTAAAAAGAATACATTTGAATCAGTTCTAATAAGATGGATGAAACTGGAACCAATTATACAGAGTGAAGTAAGCCAGAAAGAAAAACACCAATACAGTATACTAACACATATATATGGAATTTAGAAAGATGGTAATGAGGACCCTGTATGCAAGACAGCAAAAGAGATACAGATGTGTAGAGCGGACTTATGGACTCTGAGGGAGAAGGAGAGGGAGAGGGAGAGGGAGGGATGATTTGGGAGAATAGCATTGAAATATGTATACTATCATGTAAGAAATGAATTGCCAGTCTATGTTCAATGCAGGATGCAGGATGCTTAGGGCTGGTATATGGGGATGATCTGGAGGGAAGATATGGGGTGGGAGGTGGGAGGGGGGTTCATGTTTGGGAGTTCGTGTAAAAAAATAAATAAATACAAAAAAAGAAAAAAAAAAGCTGGTGTCCTAGAATATGGTAGTAGTTCAAATAACTTCATGAATCAATTTTTATTTTACTTTAAACAATTGAGTCTTACTTCTATATAGCTAGCCATTGTGTTGCATTATGAAGTGTCAAGATAAATGATAGCACCTCAATATAATCTACATATGATTCATTGACATCATGAAATAGTATCAATAAATTGAGACTATAAAGATAAGACTATTTTCCTGATTTTGTAAATAATTTTTTGAACTAAAAATCTTAAAGCTAATTGGTTAGAAGTAGAATGTACCATTTCACCCACCAAGAGCCTTGCAAGAATTTCTTCACATTGGAAAGAATGGCTGATAAGAATCTAGAGTCATCTCAGGTGTTGTGTTCCTAGGATGAAGAGTTCCTCTTCCTGGCATGAGAAGAGGAGATACCTTTACAAATTTAAATTTTCTTTATAAAAATAAATTTCCTTTTACACAAAGAAAAGTTATGCTCTTCTTTAGAGTTTTCCCTGTGTCCAATGTTCCTCAATTGCCATCAACTCAAAATAATCATTATGCAAAAGTAGTATGTTTTAGGGTTGCATATTCTAGTCCCCTTCCCTGGTTAACCAGTAAGTAGAGTAAAATCTCAAACTCTTCACTGCAGATGGTGGCTCTCAAACTCCAAAATCAATGAAGATGGTTACTGCAGCCATGAAATTAAAAGATGCTTGCTCCTTGGAAGAAAAGCTATGACCAAACTTGATAACATATTAAAAAGCAGAGACATTACTTTGCCAACAAAGGTCCATCTGGTCAAGGCTATGGTTTTTCCAGTAGTCATGTATGGATGTGAGAGTTGGACCATAAAGAAGGCTGAGCAGCAAAGAACTGATGTTTTTGAACTGTGATGTTGGAGAAGATTCTTGAGAGTCCTTTAGACTGCAAGGAGATCAAACCAGTCCATCCTAAAGGAAATCGGTCTTGAATATTCATTGGAAGGACTGATGCTGAAGTTGAAGCTCCAATAGTTTGGCCACCTGATGTGACGATTGAAGGCAGGAGGAGAAGGGGACAACAGAGGACAAGATGGTTGGATGGCATCACTGACTCAATAGACATGAGTTTGAGCAAGCTCCAGGAAATGGTGAAGGACAGGGAAGCCTGGCGTGCTGCAATCCATGGGTCATAAAGAGTTGAATACAACTAAGCTATTGAACCACCCACCCCAACAACAAAGGTAAAATCTCAGACTCTTCGCAGTTCTTGATGGTTCTGTCTATGGCTAGGGGCTACTGAAAGAGAAAGGACAATGACCCCACACTCTGAGATCAGTGTCTTGATTACCAGGAATTCATTACTGAGTGGTGTCACCCATGTACTGAATGGTGGGAGGCTGAGGGGGCAGCAGTGCCCTGCCTGTTAAAGAAGTTAAAGAGGCTGAGTGATGAGAAATATGATTCAAACTGGTCAAATGGTGCCTTGGTCATTTTCACTCTTATCTGGGTAAGTAGAGGAAGAGGTGTTATCAGGAAGATGGGGTGGCCCTCTCCACAATTCCACAGCTCCATACAAAAGATGAAGCAGTTGTGGCGCCTGAGCCAAGGAACTCCTAAGCTGAAATAATATTGGCAATGAGGATCTTGTTATATAATATGGAACTCTACATGTAGTAAAAGCATTAGAATTTCATTTGGTTGAGGGAGTTCCCTGGTGGTCCAGTGGCTAAGATTTCCTGCACCCAGTGCAGGAGGCTCAGGTTCAATTCTTGGTCAGGGAAATAGAGCCTACAAGCCACAACTAAGAGTTCACGTACTTCAGCTACAAAATCCCACAGGCTGCAATTAAGACCCAGTGCAGACAGATAAATGAAGAAAAAAAACTTCATTTGGTTGAGCTCTGAGTGGCTGACAGCTGAACCTAAAAACAAATGTGCCCTGCCAACCAATGTGAAGCTGTGATCTCCCTCTTCACCTCCTGAACCCTCACTCCCATTCTATTCCAATTTCATTGGCTGTAAGGATAAAGAGAATTTGTGGTAGGGCCAAGGTCTCTCTGGTCCCAAGGAGGATCAAAGGCCATATACACTCTGAACTTTGGGATATGGAGGGTTTTAAACTTCTGTGACTCTATAGGATCAGCCACCCAAAGGGCCAACCTTCTCACTTTCATGGAAGTGAGAAGAGATGCCCAGGGGTGCCCAGGGAAGATGAAATGCCCAAATACAGTTAATACAGTTTGGATAGGGCTCATAGGGGTCAGGGCTTCCCTGGGCTCAGATGGTAAAGAATCCATCTGCAGTGCGGGAGACCTGGGTTATGTCCCTGGGGTGAGAAGATCCCCTGGAGAAGGGAAAGGCTACCCACTCCAGTATTCTGGCCTGGAGATTTCCATGGATTGTATAGTCCATCTTGTCCAAAGAGTTTTCCCTGGGCTCAGATGGTAAAGAATCCATCTGCAGTGCGGGAGACCTGGGTTATGTCCCTGGGGTGAGAAGATCCCCTGGAGAAGGGAAAGGCTACCCACTCCAGTATTCTGGCCTGGAGATTTCCATGGATTGTATAGTCCATCTTGTCCAAAGAGTAGGACACAACTGAGCGACTTTCACTTTCATAGGGGACACAGTAAGTGAGGAAAGCTGATGTGACCTTGTGGGTGGGACCTATGAACCAATTTGATGTATTTTTTTTGTTGTTGCTTCTACATCGAATGTATAGTAGGAATTGGTATATTATATGCATACATTTCCCATCCCAATAGTGTCAAGGGATTCTCCCATGAGTTGTAGGAAATTTGCTTCTAATTTTGGCACTGCACACTTTTTTTGAATTTCAGTGACTAATGAATTGGTCTTCAGAGGGCTTCCCAGGTGACATCAGTGGTTAAAAAAAAAAGTACTTGCCAGTTCAGGAGATGCAAGAAACGTGGTTCAATCCCTGGGTCAAGAAGATCCCCTGGAGTAGGAAGTGGCAACCCACTCCAGTTTTTTCTTGCCTAGAAAATTCCATGGACAGAGGAGCCTGGCAGGCTAAAGTCCATGGGGTCACAAAGAGTTGGACACAACTGAGCACATACACACAGGGATTTAGGGTGGGCTTAGTACAACAGCTGGTGTCCTTGTAAGACATCCGGACAGACACACAGGAAAGGGACATCATCTGAAGGTGTAAGATGGGCAAGAAGACTTCATGATGATGGAAGTTAAGAGTGGTCTGAATCAGCAGGGACACCAAGTATTAACAGTAATATTAGGACGAGGCAATGAAGGATCTTTCTCAAGAGACTTCAGAGGAAATGCAGCCCTGCTGGCACCTTGATTTCAGACTTCCAGCCTCCAGAGCTGTGAGGGAATAAATTCCTGTTGCTTTAAGCCACCTAGTTTGTGGTACTTTATGACAGTCCAAGGGAGCTAATATAAAGGCTCTATCCATGGGATTCTCCCGGCAAGAATACTGGAGTGTGTACGTCTTTCCCTTCTCCAGGTATCTTCCCTATTCAGGGATCGAACGGGGTCTCCTGTACTGAATGCAGATTCTTTATGTCTGAGCCACCAGGGAAGCCCCTCCCTATGCTGAGCCCTGAGGAAACTCAAGGTGTGAGAATATGGGAAACTGGCCCCAAATAGCTGAAGTGCATATCAAAGGAATGATTTCAATGAGCCCAGACTCCTGTATCTTTCCATAAATATAAAAGCAATAAATTCCTTAACTTGAGATACCTGGCTTTCTTTAATTAACAATCATGTTTTGATGTTTAGACCACCTTCCCTTAGTTGTAAACCTTCTATATAACCTGACTCCTCCTCCCCTCGCTTCCTCAGAGCAGTTCTCTCAGGGTTACTTGAGATGCTGCCTCAGGGGCTTGAAGTCCTAAAAATTCCCACTGAGTAAAACTTAATGCTCTGGGACTTCCCTGATGTCCAGTGGTTAAGACTTTGCACTTCCAGTGCAGGGATCATAGGTTCAATTCCAGTTCAGGGAACTAAGATCTTGCATTCCATAAATAAGTAAATATTTTCCAGGGGTAAATATGTCACCTGTTTCTTCTTCTGCTCATAGTAAAAATATAAGAGGGAGAAACTGAGGGTAAACCGTTAAACAAAAAGGATCCAGGACTTGATGAATTTGGACATCCTCAGGTGTTAAGATGGCAAAGAAAAAGCCGAAAATGTGACTTTTTAAACTTCTGCTGAAACTTCAGAAAAAAAGAAGTATCCACTCACACACAAAAAATCCTTTGAAAAGATGAAGGGTGTGCCTCTCAGATTCTCATAATCAAACCAGGAGCCTCCAGGAGGTTTAAGGGGTACTGACCCTTATCCATCTCAGCAAGAAGCTATAACAGAGAAGGCATTAATTTGGAAAGATCTGTAGAAATGGGTTTTATCAAATGAAGTTAATTCCACTGAAGTCCAGGGGAGCCCTACCAAGTTTTTGAAAAGGTTAGCTTTTTAAAAAAAAAAAAAGGTGGGGGGAGCGAAACACTGCTTATTGGACTGAAAGTGCAGACAGAGTGCAAGATGAAAGGAAGCTGTCAGATCTCCAAAATTCTGCAGTCAGGAAGAGCACTGATAAAATTATTCAGCTTTAGAAGAGTTAGGGAAAACCCCGAAACCACTCACCCTGGACAGGCACCATAGTAACAACCACTTGAACAAGTTATCTTAAAAAGGAGGTCCTGGTAAGGAACACAGAACTAACAAATCACCAGAAGAATTCAGGAAAACTCAAGAGAGGAGATTCCAATGCATATGTCCTACCACCTCCCAGGATTCCCCTCACTAGAATCCACCATGACTGAACCAGGCGAGCACCCTCAGGCAGGATGCGGAATCAGAGTGATTGGCCGGAGACAACCCGGAAACTAACGCCATCACCACGAAACCCAAGGCTGTGTTGTGAGCCACGCGGCAGAGCAGTTCTCCTGGGATCCCTTACCCGTCTGCTCTCCAACCAGGCACCCCTTCCCAATAAGTCTTTTGCTTTGTTAGCCCCTGTGTCTCCTCATAGGATTATTCCTAGTGTTCGACAAGAGCCCACTCTTGGACCGTGGAAGGAGTCCCCTTTCCTGCAACAGAAGTGTGTTACCTTCCGTGAAAAAGGAGAAAACCAAAGAGTGAGTTGAATGACAGGTAGTTAAACCCAGATTTTGAAAACTAATCAAGAGATGTGAAACATGTGACCAGCGACCCAGTGACCCCTTTGAACCTCCTAGTGTCCCTCCTTTTTGACTACTGAAGGGCAGCAGAATATGTCACCCCAAAACATGGAAGGTAGCACACTTCTGCTGCAGGAGCCCTTCCATGGTCCGAGAGTGGGCCTTCTTGGCATAAGGATCATTTTGAGCTATTGAAAAAAAAAAAAAAAAAAAGCTGCAGACATAGGAGAAACTCTGAAAACAGAGAAGTTACCCTTTTACTAAAGGAAATCTACGTTTATTTTACATTAGAAAGGGAACCTGTACTAGCAAGGGGCCTGTTTACCTGCCAAGTCGCTCAGTCATGTCCAACTCCTTGTGACCCCATGGACTAGCCCACCAGGTTCCTCTGTCCATGAGGATTCTCCAGGCAAGAATACTGGAGTTGAGTTGCCATGCCCTCCTTCAGGGGATCTTCCTAGGAATCGAGCTGGCATCTCTTATATCTCCTGTACTCACAGGTGGATTATTTTACCACTAGAGCCACCTGGGAAGGGACCTATTATCAAAGATAACTTTTCACCTGAGAGACTTATCCGCAAGGCAGGGCAACCTCTGTTTACCAAACATTTTCTACACTCACCTTCCCTTGAATTGAATTTCCTCTCCTTGGTATCTTTTGTCTTTAGCTGAAGATGATATTTTGCTTCTCACTTGGACCATTTCTGGAGAAGGAAACGGCAACCCACTCCAGTACTCTTGCCTAGAAAATTCCATAGATGGAGGAGCCTGGTGGGCTACAATCCATGGGGTCGCAAGCTTTCCTGTATTTCTCCCATGTATACACTGATGCCAAATTTTATTGACTGCTGAAATTCCCTGGTGACCCAAGGGTTGGCCTTCCCTGGTGGCTCAGAGGGTAAATAATCTGCTTGCAATATAGGACACCTGAGTTCAATCCCAGGGTCAGGAAGATCTCCTGGAGAAGGGAATGGCAATCCACTCCAGAACTCTTGCCTGGAGAATCTCATGGACAGAGAAGCCTGGTGGCCTACTCACTAGTCCAGTGAGTCACAAAGAGTAGGACGTGACTGAGGGACTTTCACTTTTTTTTCACTTTGCAGGGTTTGGACTCTGAGCTTCCCCTGCAGGGTGCACAAGTAGAATCCATGGTCCAGAACTAAAATCCTTCAGGCCACGCAGCTTGCAAAGTTTTTGTCACTGCTGGGTCTCCAAATCATCACCTGTGTGACTTAAGTACAGTTTGATCATCGACTTCCTTGATAACTCTATTGAAACTGCAGATGACAGCTCGAAACCCTTTACCTGCTTTGGGGTAAGTGATAGACTGTCCACAGTTTAGGAATCTTGTGCCTTCTGTCTGCATTCATGAAGCTGTGGCAGTCTAACCTGTTGATCTGCAAGTAGTGAAAACTCTCAGACCTTTAGTTCTCAACCAGTGATATATGTTACATCTGGACCAAGACAGAGGAGGAAGTTAAATGCATGTTCTGTCCTCTCACCCACTCCACCTTTTTTTTTTTTTTCTTACCAGATTGTACCAGGTTTAATAGTGGTCCCCAAAAGGTATGTCTAAGTTGTAATCGCCAGAACCGGCAAAGGTGACCTTATGAGGAAAAATGACCTTTGCACATGAAATTTTGGATTCTGAGATGAGATCACNTTTTTTTTTTTTTCTTACCAGATTGTACCAGGTTTAATAGTGGTCCCCAAAAGGTATGTCTAAGTTGTAATCGCCAGAACCGGCAAAGGTGACCTTATGAGGAAAAATGACCTTTGCACATGAAATTTTGGATTCTGAGATGAGATCACCCTGGATTCAGGGTGGCCCCTTGTTTGTGCTCACTCAATTATGTCTGACTCTTTGCAACCCCGTAAACTGTAGCCCACCAGGCTCTTCTGTTCATAGAATTTTCCAGGCAAGAATACTGGAATGGGTTGCCACTTCCTATTTTTCTTCCCTCCTGCCTCCTTTTTTACCTCTATCAGCCAGAAGCACACAATGAAAGAAATTGTTTCATGGAAGACAGTTCTTAGGATAAGAGGGAAAACCAGCTTTTCTGTTAGATAAGAGAGAAATAAATTTTTAGTAAATTGACTGAAATGTTGATATTTATTTGTGATAGTGGTAAGAGATGCGCTTTAATTTGACCAAAAAATGACAGATGAACAAATGTGAGTGGCTGGACAGTTCACACATGAAGATTCCTGGAAATATTTGTGGAAACCAACTACTGTTGAGTGCAGAAGGCAGTCCATTTCAGTGGGCACCAGAGGGACTTATTCTGTTTATTCATCTGTCAAGTTATAAGCTGTCATTTCAGAGCCTAAAAGTAGTATAGAGTGAAGGGTGTTGGGGAGAGGAACCAAGAGAAAAGACAGGCTTGAGAACTACTTCTAAGAAAGAAGTTTGGTATGGTTCCTGGTACCCTGAACTGGCTAGAAGCAAAAACCTTCCCAAGTTGTACATTTGTATTAAGTCGCTTCAATTGTGCCCGATTCTGTGCAACCCCATGGACTGTAGCCCACCAGCCTCCTCTGTCCATGGGATTCTCCAGGCAAGAATACTGGTGTGGGCTGCCATGTAAGATCTCCAGGGGATCTTCCCCACCAAGGGATAGAACCTAAGTCCCTCACATCTCCTGCTTTGGCAGATAGCTTCTTTACCATTAGTGCCACCTGGGAAATCCACCCAAGTTGTAGGGGATTTTCTTGTCAAAGAAACCAAATTCCGGCACAGAAAACCTTTGACATTTATTGCTAGAACTGCCCAAACTTGCCTAAGCAGAAAACCTTTGACATTTATTGCTAGAACTGCCCAAACTTGCCTAAGCAGAAAGCAGTCGGCCAAAACCTTACAGCCAGCATGGAATGTATAACTAACATCCACTTTATCTGTGGCTATCCAGGAAAATGAAGTAGGAAAAACCATGGAGAATACAGTTGAGGTTCATAGAGGACAAAGTTCCCAGTTGCTAGTTCTCAGATGAGAACCAGGATCTAATCAAGTAACTTTTCCATCTCTGCCAGGGCAGGTCCTCATGGTGTTCCCACCCCCACCCCACCCCCATATCTACCCCTGTCTAAATGTTCAGGTATTTTTTATAATGGATATCTTGTAACTGTACAATGGAGGGGTGAAGGGACAAGGGCATATGATCATCTTTTATTTAATAGAGAATAAGACCACGACAATGTACCTGACAGCAAGATCCTGGATTCTGAGCTCAGAGCAGAGAACTGCTCTGAGCTCAGAGTTCCCAACTTTAAGGCACTGGGAACTGTCTGAACCAAAATTTAGAAGTAGTGTGTGCTTGAATCATCAAGTAGAAGAAAGCAAAGCCACATGAACATATTAATGAGAAATGTATTGCTGTTAGGCCACTGAAATTGGAGAATTATTAAGAAATAACAGGACTGGTGTTACCCTAAGTTGATGGTTCTCAAACTTAGAGTCATTTTCAGTCTTTAGAAAGTTTTTAAGACTTTTTTTTCCTAATCATGGCCTCTGCATTAAATTATAACACCACAGATATAATCTATACCTATTAATTTACTGTAAGTATCTGTGCTTCATACAGTAAGATTCACCTCCTTCCTGACCCAAAACCAATTTTTGTCCCCTTGGGGGCGCTGTTGCCCCGGTGAAGAAGGAGTGCTCTACATGAGACTGGTATCTGTCTCATTCCCACCTCTCCCACCTCAAATTTCCCTCCTATCTCTGCTTACTGATCATTTATTTTAGCCTTCTTTCAATTCCTTGAATGTACCAAGCTCTTCTGAACCTTAAGACCTTTTCTCCTTACTTCCTTTTTTCCCCCTTACTTCCTTTTTTTCCCGTCCTCTAATTTGTCATATTTCTTAACATTTTCTCAGTGATACTTTTGCCCAGAAACCTCATTTTAAAGTAGTT
Organism: Oreotragus oreotragus; assembly: GCA_006410675.1. Classification (NCBI taxonomy): domain Eukaryota; kingdom Metazoa; phylum Chordata; class Mammalia; order Artiodactyla; family Bovidae; genus Oreotragus; species Oreotragus oreotragus. Next base: position 170,020 of record SJYX01016205.1, read on the forward strand.
CTCATATTTCTCTCAGTGCTCTTGTTTTCTGTAAGACCATTTAAGACAATTTATAATATTTGCCTGTTTCGATACTTCATGTCTGTTTCACTCACTACCAGACACTCCATGTATACTGAGAACCTAGTGTTGAAATAAGTTTCTAAGTCCAAGATAGAACTTCTGCTACTTGGTGTGCTGTGTCAGAAAACTGAAATTTAGATAAATCCAGTGTCCTTGTAAATGGTCTACTTGACCAGAAATGTAGTATGTGTATCCAGGCAGTTGATTCTCGATTGCCAATAATCTGTGAAGGTTTCCTGGTTCTATTTGGAACCTTATTTGGTCGGATATACAACCCCAGCCAACCAACTTAAGTCAAATCCCTTTTCCTTATTCCCCGATTGAACTGCTAGCTTTTAAGGAAACTCCTGACCTCCAAGCCAATCATGCCCTGTTTCCAAATGGCTATTTCCAACATTTTATAAAACTTACTCTTCCCAAATATTCTATGACAAATTTAAATTATAATGGAGAGATCACAGTTTAGGCACACAAAAATAGAGGATCTGGTCTCAAACATGTCTCTGTACCACTGAGAACTTGAACTTTCTTTGAACTGTTCTGGGTCCAAGGACATTGCAAACTGTATTCAGAACACCTGCCAGCTGCAACCTTGTGGTCTTAAGGTCTCCCTTGTAACTATGCAACATTTTTGGATCCCAACCAATCCTTACTTAACAAGCATCCCAATTCTTGCCAGCTCTAATTATAATTCTTGATTAACAAGTGATGTAATTAAATGTAACTTTGCAACTTTTTTGCCTTTATAAGCCTCCCCCATTTTGTAGTCCAAGGGAACACAATTCAGGTCCTTCTAGAATCTGTGTTTCCATTTTGGATCCCAACCAATCCTTACTTAACAAGCATCCCAATTCTTGCCAGCTCTAATTATAATTCTTGATTAACAAGTGATGTAATTAAATGTAACTTTGCAACTTTTTTGCCTTTATAAGCCTCCCCCATTTTGTAGTCCAAGGGAACACAATTCAGGTCCTTCTAGAATCTGTGTTTCCCCACATTACAGCCCTAGATAAGCCCCAAATAAACACCTTTTAATTTCAATCGGGTCTCTGTTTCTGAAATTTTGGCTAACACGTCCACTGGGAAGTGTTCCACTGTTTGTGGGTTGTTTTCCCTTGAATAAAGGATATCAAACTCACTGTGAAACTGAGCAGGACATTATGGAGCCTTCCTAGGGCTTTTCAGGTGGCGCTAGTGGTAAAGACCCCACCTGAAATGCAGGAGACGTAAGAGACTCTGGTTCAGTCACTGGGATGGGAAGATCCCTTGGAGGAGGGCATGACAATCCACTCCAATAATCTTGCCTGGAGAACCCCATGGACAGAGGAACCTGGCAGGCTACAGTCCATGGGGTTGCAAAGAAATAGACATGACTGAGCAACTTAACACACATATACACTTAGGTATAAGCCCCTCTGTATCCTTCACTTCTTATTTGGTTTTCCTGGAGCTTCAAAGAGCAGACTCAAACACTAGATGATTATAGAAGTGGAAAGGCAGAAACAAAGGCAAGCAGTCAAGCAAGAGACGTAACAGAAGCTTGTACAATAGTCACATGACTCCCAGCTCCTCCTAAAGGGAGACAGTAACAATCTGATGCAGATCTTTGAGTTGTTCTGTGAAACTAAGACCCTCACCTAGTGGGGAATGGTGACTCCATGCGGATCACAAGCATGTAGATCTCAGACTGGTTGGAACCAGAAAGTCAATGATTAAAGTTCTCTAAAAGCTTTTTCACTCTCCTCTTTCACCCTCATCAAGAGGCTCTTTAGTTCTTCACTTTCTGCCATTAGAGTGGTATCATCTGTATATCTGAGATTGTTGCTATTTCTCCCAGCAGTCTTGATTCCAGCTTATATTCATCCAGCCCAAGATTTCATGCTATATACTCTGCATAGAAGTTAAATAAGCAGGATGACAATACACAGCCTTGTAGTACTCTTTCCCAGTTTTGAACCAGTCAGTTGTTCTGTATCCAGTTCTTACTTGTTGCTCTTGACCTGCCTACAGGTTTCTCAAGAGACAGGTAATGTGATCTGATATTCTAATCTCTTTAAGAATTTTCCACAATTTGTTGTGATCCACACAGTCAGTGACTTTAATGTAGTCAGTGAAGCAGAAGTAAATGTTTTTCTGAAACTCACAAATTCTAAACTTCCATAAAAGGAAAATGACAGGTTATAGAGCTGCCTGGAATGGCCACAGATTCCAGTGCCTCCTAGGACAGTAGTATTTAATGTTATACTGGCTAGAAACATAGCAAAAGTGTAAAAGCTAATCTTAAAAATAAATATGACCCCTGTCATGACCTCCTCTTAATGCTTTTATTCCTCCACCCCTGTTTTGGGACCCTCCTCTTCTCTCTAGAACTTAATCTAGAGCAGGGCTTCTCAACCTCTGCACTATTGACGTTTAGGGTTGGATAATTCTTTGTTGGGATAAAGGGGGACTGTCCTGTCTGTTGTGGCTGCAACTCTGCCTCCACACAAGAACTGCAGTAGCCGTGTCCTTCCCCAATCATGAAAATCAAAGTCTCCAGATGTTGTTGAATATCCCTTGGAGGAAAAAATTTTCCCTGATTAAGAATCACTGGTCTCCATTATTAATGACCAAAATGTTCAAGAAAACTCTAAATAGTATTATTGTACATTTTGAGATCATTTTCAGGAAACTACAATATTTGCTATTCTTCAACAATGATATTCTAGACTCAAAAGAAAAGTGTCATCTACAGAAGGAGACCAAAGAGATTTAAGAGTAGAGATCTCTACAGGAAGCAGCCCTCCATCTATGTCCTAGGTAAGTAAGAGGACCAAGAACCAAAAACAAAAAATAAAGCAAAACTCTGGGGTGAAAAAGATCATCCTGTACATTAAAATGTGTGCTTGAATATATACATTTTCATTTGAATCTTAACACAGAATAAGTTATGAGAATGAGAAAAACACAATTTTCCTATTTCTGTCTATAAGAGCTATTTTTGATGCAAATAAATCAGACAATAAAACTTGAAGATATTCAGATGGCTTCCCATCTCAATATGCTTAGTACCAATATGTAAGAAACAATTTTCTGGAAAAGTGTGAAGGAACCATCTATTGGTAAATTCTACTTGAGTCTTACAGAAATGTTTTAATTCCGCAAAGTTTTTGCCTTTATTCTTTGGCTTTAATAAGATCATAAAATGAAGTAATAGTTGCACAATATAACAATATTGATTTCAGTTCAGTTCAGTCGCTCAGTCGTGTCTGACTCTTTGCGACCCCATGAATCGCAGCACACCAGGCCTCCCTGTCCGTCACCATCTCCCAGAGTTCACTCAGATTCACGTCCTTTGAGTCCGTGATGCCATCCAGCCATCTCATCCTCTGTCGTCCCCTTCTCCTTCTGCCCCCAATCCCTCCCAGCATCAGAGTCTTTTCCAATGAGTCAGTTCTTCCCAAAGTACTGGAGTTTCAGCTTTAGCATCATTCCTTCCAAAGAAATCCCAGGGTTGACCTCCTTCAGAATGGACTGGTTGGATCTCCTTGCAGTCCAAGGGAGACTCAAGAGTCTTCTCCAACACCACAGTTCAAAAGCATCCCTTCCTTGGTGCTCAGCTTTCTTTATAGTCCANCCAGCCTCTGGATCTGTAAGAAATAAATTTTTGTTGTTTACAAGCTTCCCAGTTTATGGTATTTTGGGATAGCTGCCCAAATAGACAAAGACGATGACCATAATCAGAACAATTGGGACATTTCTTTGTAGTGGTCTTTATGAGCATACGAAATACCTGGTTTTTACTTACATACATCTTCTTTTTATTCATATGTATATAAAGTAATAATGTCTAAAGATCTATTTTATATTTTAATTGCCAGCATTTTCCTGTAAAATGAGTGCACTTTTTTTTTTACTGTTATGCTTAACTATGAGTCAGAGATAAAAATATCTACTTGTTTCAAGGAAATTATTTTTCCTTCTCATTTGTTATAGACACAGTTAAAAGAAAACCTGGTATTATTCTATTTGTTCTGATTTGGGGAGTAAATATATTTTTTGGGCTTCCCTGATGGCTCAGTAGTAAAGTATTTGCCTGCAATGCAGGAGATAAGAGTTCAATCCCTAGGTCAGGAAGAACACTTAGAGAAGGGGATGGCAACCTACTCCATTATTCTTGCCTGGAAAATCCCATGGACTTAGAAGCCTGGTGGGATACAGTCCATAGGATCACAAAGAGTCAGACACAATAAAAGCGAGCAAGCACACATGCATGCGTATACTTTACTGACCTTAATTTAACCTTATAATTTCTATTCTACACTCTATTTATATGCCTGGTTTTTTTATTTTGTTTTTACATAAAAATTTACTTAAAGATTGTTTATCTTTTATCTTTAAAGATTCCTCTCACCAACGAGTAGTAGGAGAGAAACACTTACTCCTTGGCTTCTGCCACCAAATCTCCTGTCTGGTTGATAGGAGTAATACTGAGTCAGGCGAATTGCCAAGGTAACACAGCAAGTCAATGGGAGAACCAGACTGTCTTAAACACAGTAAGTAGTGTGTCACTACTTAAACACTTGGGGAGTGTCTTAAAAACTATTTTTAAACTTAGTGACATTTTAAAAGCTAGAAATGGCACAAATGACAGAGTAATGAACTTATCTATCCCTAAAAGTCAGTATGCTATATAAAATAAGTTGTGCTATGCTGATACAAGACAGAGAAAAATTTTTTAAAAAAATACAGAGTTTTTAGTTTCCAGGTAATAATTAATCAGATCATACCATGTAAAATACCTGAGGTGTCCTGGAAACTCAGAAATATTAAATATTGAGTATATAGAGTGTCTCATGACTTTTCATTCATTATCCTCTACATGCATTATATGCAGAGTTTTCTTAGTTCATCAAGCATAATAAAGTAGGATAAAGCATCACTATGTTTGAAAGTACTTTGCTCACCATTTTTGAGAGTCTGGGGGTACTAGAGAGAGGGACTGTTTTTGGAAAGGAATTTTTGATCTCTATCAGTTGGAGGTACTCAGGCAATCTGAAGCAGCAGCTC
>SJYX01016206.1:22675-62231 GCA_006410675.1 Oreotragus oreotragus
TTCATGTCCCAGATAATCACGAAGGTGTGATCACTCACACTCACCTAGAGCCAGACATCCTGGAATGTGAAATCAAATGGGCCTTAGGAAACATCACTCCCGGGTCAGAGAACTTGATTCCACATGCCTCAACTGAGTCCACATGCTGCGACTAAAGATCCCAAGTGCCGCAACTGAGACTCAGTGCAGCCAAAATAAATAAATATTTACAAATATATATTGCTTATAAAAAAGAGAGAGAAAAATGTGTCAGTAATTCTGCAGAGGCAGCTGGAATGTGGGTCAGGCTGCTAACAGGCCCTGGGGCAGTTCAGTTTCCAAATCCTGAAGCTTGAGGCTTGGGAGGCTTCACAAGAGTCACAATCAACTGATCCCTTAGGCTTAATGTCACAATAGGGAGAGTCCTCAGAATAAGAAATAGGAGATCAGCCTTCCTCCCCAATCCTGGGGCATATGATAAACAGTGACTCAAATGTTTCTTCATCCTTTAACTTTATTCTTGGCTCTTAATTGACAGGGATAGATTGTGTGCCTCTGGAACTCATAACACCGCCCAGAACAAAATTAAAATAGAAGCAACTATACACGACTTACTGTGACTGAAGTATCTAGAAAGACCCAGTGCAGCAGATTTCACGTGAGTGGGTCTTCGAGGGACAGGGGCACAGAGAGCAAAGACTGCCAAGAATGTTTTGACTCGTTCAGAGAGCCTTGCCTAACGTACAGATTCCAGACTGGAGTCTTTTCAGGGAATAAACACTTGATACACCACCTTTTGGGTATTTTAGTATCCCAGGCAACCTCCCAGCCCAGCGCATGCGCCTCGCAGGGCTCTCGCGCAGTGTTACCATAGAGGCTCAGGGCTAGATCGTCAGCCAGCGCAGAGGCGGACATTTTGGGTCCTGGCAGGGAAAAGTTGGACAGGCTGGCACCATTAAAAAGCCAGGCTGCACCGCCCAAGACGTGAGAGCAAAAGAACTCCCCTGGAGCGACAAGATCAAAGTGGCGAAACGAATCTTTAATGTCTTCCTAGGGAAAAAATAAGCTTGTGGAGAGTTGCCCACGGCCCTGCCCTCCTCTAAGATGGCGACCGTGCGGGCGCTCTAGCTGCGCCTTTCGGATTCCCAGAGGGGGCGGTGCCCTCGTCGCTATCTTTGAGGTGATCGGCGGCGCAGGTTACTTCGCTCGGTCGTCGCGCCTGATTCCTTAGGGAGCGGCCTTTGGTACGAGGAGTTTGGGGGTCTCGAGACTCTCCCCACCTCCCGCCTTCCGTGCCGTTTTCTCGGCGCCTTCGCTGCGCTGGCCTCGCGGCCGCCTCCGTCAGAACCGCTCCCCGGTGCAGCCCCGCGCGGGCCGGCTGTAACCGCGCCCCCGGGCCGGACGATGCCTAGGAAGCTGCTGCTGCTGCCCCCGCTCTCCGTGTCCTCCGCTTTCCGCGCCCCGCGAGCCTGCCCCGCCGCCCGCCCCGCCATGAACGCCGCCCGCAACGGCTACCGAGTCTTCTCTGCCAACTCCACGGCCGCCTGCACCGAGCTGGCCAAGCGCATCACCGAGTAAGGGGCGGGGGACGCGGATGTCCCAGGGACCCCTTCCTTTCCGGGAGACCGTCCTTGCTCCTCTTCGCCTCCGCATCCCACGACCGGGGCGAGGGGTGATTTGGCCCTTTCATCCTGCCGCCCCCACCCCCACCCCCCACCCCAGCTCTGCAGCTGAAAACACGTTGGGCTGGTTGACTCTTAACTGGCTTCTCCCCCAGCCCACCCCTCGGGTCCTTGGAGCGCCCGCCCTGCGTTCGGCTCCCCACTCTCACCTCCCAGGCAGTGGACCCCCCCTCCCCCCAAGATTAGAGCTTTGTGGGAGCTGGGGCGGTTCTGGGTTTGGCTGCTTTTCCCACGGTTGGAGTTGACCTCTGGATCTGATCGCTGCGATTCCCAAGTCTCCCCACCCCGGGAGACTGAGGCCGGCACGTAGTTACGACATCGGGTGCAGTAGATGGGGGTGGCAGGGGGCGGCCTTGCAAGTGAAAGACCCCGGAGGCCCAAGATGCACGGACTGAAGCAGACGTGTAGGGTAGGGCAGTGAGAACAAGGCAACCCCAGGGGAGCAGATTTATCGCAGGTGATGACTGAAACGACAGGTCTAACCGTAGTCTGTAAGTCAGTTAGGTTCGATCAGTCTTAAGTCTTTGCTTTTTCACCTGTTCACCTAAGGAAGCCTCCAGCCTCGAGTGGCCTTTGGAGTCTTAGGACCTTGGCCGTCTTGCCCCTGAGCGAGACTTGATTTTCCTGAGCTTCATTGGTAAGATAGAGACAGTTCCTTCTACTGGACCCAGAACATTGTGAACATGAACCAAATAATGGTTGCTGCGTTCAAGCGTCTAGCAGAGCAGAGGTTCATAGTGGCCCTCTGAGTAATACATGCTTGCCTCTTTTCTAGTTGGCTCTTGAAGAGAGTTCCAGAGCCTATTGTAGAGAAAGAACCTTCTGAGCCCTTTGCAAATAAAGTTGCTTAAAAAATAAATAAGCTTGTTTTTTAACTTTTAAAGTCATTTTCACGTTTTAAACAACTTATTAGAGTTCTGTGGGGTTTTCAGAGTTTATAAGTCATGGCATGAATATATTTTAAGATTCTAGATGAAAAATGTAGAAGAAAGGGGAAGCTTTAGTCATATTATCTCAGTAATGCCTGTGTTCTTTTTAGTTAGCTTTAAATGAGGTTAGAAAAGTGTAAAAACAAACAGTCCTTTTGCAGTCTACTACCTGGTTTCCATTCCTGACCACTGATTATTTGTCTTTCTTTTTGAGGCCAACTAAAACACTAACTAAATATAAAGCTTGTGTTTGTTTATTTTGGGTCAGATTTGCCACAGTGGCCTTGCTGAGAGAGACCAGAGTGGGGAGGGCAGAATTTAATAGTCAGTGGTTTTGCCTTGGTCTTATATTTGGTTCTTGAAAAAATTGTTCCAGAAAAGTTTTAAGTTTTAACCATTTTTAAGTGTGCAATTCACTGGCACTGAGTACATTCACAGTGTTGTGTGATTATCAGCACTGTTCATTTCTAGATCTTTTTCATCATTTCAAACAGGAACTCTGTCCTCTTTAAGTACTAACTCCCCTTTATCCACCCGTCCCAGTCCCTGGTAACCTCTGTTCTATTTTCTGTAGCTGTGAATGTTCCCATTCTAAGATCCTCCTACACATGGACTCATACAATATTTGTATTTTGGTGTCTGACTTTTTTACTAAGAATCTGTGTGTTTTTTTTTTTTTTCAATCGAGGTTCATCAATAATGTGGGTTTCCCTGGTGGCTCAGTGGTAAAGAATCTGTCTACAGTGTGGGAGACCGGAGTTCAATCCCTGGGTTGGGAAGATCCCCTGGAGGAAGGGCATGGCAACCTTCCAGTATTCTTGCCTAGAGAATCCCTATGGGCAGAGGAGCCTAGCCGGGCTACCGTCCAGTCCATGGGGTCGCAAAGAGTCAGAGACAACTGAGCGACTGAGCACTCGGCACAGCATCCGTGTTGTAGCATGGGCCAGAATTTCATTTCTTTTTAAGACTGAATGATGTTCTGTTGTATACTTGGCTGGAGTGTTTTTGAACAGATTGCAGAACATAAACAGCAACCATTATCAACAGCCCTTATTTCACTCATAAAAATGGTAATACTGACTGATAAGACCTGAAAACAAACAAAAACCCATCATAATTCCTTTGTCTACTCTCTTGTCTAGTCCTAATGTATTTCACTGTGTGTGTTAGTCACTCAGTCATGCATCTTTGCGACCCCACAGACCATAGCCCCCCAGTCCATGGGGGCAAGAATACTGGAGTGAGCTGCCGTTTCCTTTTCCAGGGGATCTTCCCAACCCAGGGCCTGAACCTGGGTCTCCTGCGCTATAGGCAGGTTCTTTACTATCTGAGCCACAAGGAAAGCATATTTCCTAGTTTGTCTCAAAAATGAGTTTTCCACTTGGTTTGTTCTAATCAGGATCCAAACAAGATTCATACTGCGTTTGGTTAATGACACGGAAGTCTGATGCTTTTGACCACTGAGGCATTTACCTATGGCTTGTGTTTTTGGAATTATTGCTGCTAACCACGTATTTGTTGGCATCGAATTTGCAAGACAATTATTATTCGAAAAAGGATGGAATTAGATGTTAAACTTTGGTTGTGGGCTCTTCCCAGTAAAGCAGTGTGTTACAGAATGGTGAGCGCTGTGGAAGCTGCTCATGGAATGACAGCAGATTTTTAGTTCTTAATGAGTTAAATTTTCTAAATTTATTATTATTATTTTTTTTTTTGGTAAGAGAATGCTGATGTAGTCAGAGAAGGCCATGGCACCCCACTCCAGTACTCTTGTCTGGAAAATCCCATGGATGGAGAAGCCTGGTAGGCTGCAGTCCATGGGGTCGCTAAGAGTAAGTTGGACACAACTGAACAACTTTCACTTTCACTTTGCATATTAAGGAAATACAGAAAGATTTTCTCCAATTAGTCAGTTTTTTGTTTATGGTATTTTGGCTATGTAGAATCAATTACCCATGTTTTATTTTCTATTTTTATAATATTCGGCTATTGGAAGTTTCAGATTTTATATTATCAAACTAGTCGGGGTTTTTTAATAGCTCCCATGGCTTCATGTCTTACTGAGAAATGTCTGTCCTACTTGAATATTATCAAATTTTTCCTTCTTTTTTGTAATTATACTTTTACGGTTTACTTTTTTCTTTTTAGAATTAGGAATCCAAGTTTATTTATTTTTCCAAATGACTTGCCAGCTGTCGCAACAGTATTTACTGAATAACAATATATCAATTACCTATTACTTTGCAATGTCATCTTCATAATTTAATAGCTCATACATTTATGGATGTATAGCTGGACTTTCTATTTTGTTCCACTGCTTTATCTTTTTCCTGAATTAGTACCATACTGTTTTATTGCCATAGTTTTACAATGTATTTTTTGTCTGGTAGAGTGTTGTGTTTTTTAAAACTGAAGTTCACAAAGTACACAAAACTGTCAGGACTTTATTCTAGATTAGAGATTTTTCCTTCCATGAAGTATATTTATACAAAGAAAGCAAGTTCACTTTTAAGTATATAATCCTACCAAAAAGAAAATTTAATATTTAATATATTAATATTTAATATTTAACTATCAGTAGTTGGGAGAATTGTATACATAAATAAGGCAGGGACCTCAATCTAAAGGAAGGTACCAGAAAACAAAAACAGGGCAGTTAAAACAAAGGACAACTCCTGAGGGTTTGAGTGATCAGAAAAGGCTTCTCAAGGATAATGATGGATGGACAGAAACACCATTCACAGAGCCCTTGCTTTGTAACAAGAGGGAAGCTGCCTTTCCTCTAGAAGTCTGCTCACAGGCTGAGTACTTTTTGCTGTTAATAAAAACTGACATTAACTGACAGCTTACTGTTTACAAGGCACTGTTCTAAGCATGTTATAACCAGTAACTCATTCACACTAACACCAACACTATGAAATAAGTATGTATGTTCATTAGGCTTCTTTTTTTTTTTTTTTTGGCCACACTGCAAAGCCTGCAGGATTTTAGCTCCCTGACCAGGGATCAAACCTGCCAGACCCCCTGCATTGGAAGTGCAGAGTGCTAACCACTGGACCACCAGCGAATTCCCTAGGCCTACTTATAGATGAACAAAATGAGTCCTTTGCCCAAAGTCACTGAGCTACCAGGTTGAGAAGAATTTGAACACAGGTTGTCTGGCTCCAGAATGTTCATCCTTAATCATTACACTTTACTGCCTCCAAAGTCAGTAAGAGTACTTTATGCAACCCCCAACACACACACACACACACACACACACACAGCACCTAACACATGCCAGCAGATGATAAAACTATTAACGGGAACAGGCAGCCCTGCCAGTATAACCCCTGTGTTCAGGTTGCAGATGTAGAAGCTCAGTGGAGGGCCCAAACTTCCTAAAGGGATGGCGGCAGCACCTGGAACGTCCGCCCCCCGGCCAGAGTCTGCAGTTCATTCCCATCAGTGCTTGTAGCTCCTCTCCCGCAGAGGAGGCCAACAGGTCATGCTCCTGCACACTCTTTGGACCTCCGGTGCAGTCTGGTCACCTGGGTGACCCCTGCCCACCTGGGACCAGAGCGGCCTCTGTCTGACCTCTCCCAGGCTGACAGCTGGCGTTGCACTCCTCCAGACAGCCGGCGCTCCCGGCTGGCCTGAGCATTGTCTCCTGCCCTGCCATACAAACAGGGGAGAGCGAGCAGGCCACTTCTGTTCAGCCGTGGCCTCAGAGGAGGGGCGGTCCCTGGAATTAAGGAGATGGGAGAAAACAAAATGCCAGCTGCAAATATTTCTGGCCTTAAGAGAGAAGCAGTGTCGCTGGCCTCCTGAAGTCCAGTGCCAGAAACTGTGGGAAACAAAAGGCCCTCCGGTGGGCAGGGTCAGGCTAGAGCACAATGCCCCATTGTTAGGTTACACTAGTAGTTTCCCAACTTTTCTTTCCAAGCCACAGAACCGTGTGTAATCCCTCAGCCATGCCCTCAGCGTCTGGAAGGGCTTTCAGGTGGAGCCCATTATGAGGAAAAAAACAACGGCACACTGAACCCATCACAGGTAGATGTGGCATTGAGACAATGGTGCAAAATGCCAATATTCTCATCTAGTCACCTTTCATTCCTTACAGAGGCTCTCTCAGATGGTATCTGGGAGTCCCTTTCCTCTGATCTCCCTCCCTCTTCCCATCCCCCCCCCAAACTAAGAACTGGCAAGGTCTGAATGACCGCTGTTCCTGGTCATTCTGGAAGGGCAAGGCTGGGTCTTTACCCTGCCCATTGCAGACTCTCAGATTCCTCATGCCCGCGTGAACCCTCCTCCCGCTCATGTTGACAGCCTCTCAATAGCAGCACTGCCTCAGGATACGGTGCCCACAGCCCTCTGCCTCTTATCCATCCTTCTTTCCCCACTAGAGGGGAAGAAGGAAAGGAAAGAGACAAGAGGACAGAACTCCTGACCCAGCCATATCATTTTTTTCAGAGAATATCAGAATCATAAAGTAGGTACTGTAATACTACTCTAGTCCAAGCAGGAGCAGGACTTCAGCCTCCCAGCCTTTGAGAACAGAATCAAAGCTTAAAAGCTCATCTACAGAACATTTTGCATCCAATTTCATGAAGTGCATGAACCCTTCAGAAATTCAAGGACCTAAAGTTAAAACCCTCAGGTCCAGTTTTTGAGCTATCCTGTACCATTTTAGAGTCTATTTAAGGGACAGCTAGATTCTCATCAAGCCTGTTTTCTCTTCTGGTCTCACAGCTAAAACTACATGTCCCAGTGCCTTTGCACATTCGTGGGGATGTGTGACAGATTCTTACAAAGGGGCATGACAGAAGTGATGTGGTCCTTCCGGTCAGAGGCAGTTAGCGGGAGGCACATGTTCCCTACCCTCTATCCTACCCTCTATCCTCCCCAGCCTGCCAGCTGGACAATTCCAGTGATGCTATTGCGCACTGAAGATGATTAAGCCTTTACATGGAAGGAGCTTGGGTCCCTGAATGCCGACATGGATCAGTAAGACCTCCTCCCCATAACCAATCTACACAGGGCTGTGACATGAGCTAAAAATAAAGCTTTACTGTGGTCTGCCACTGAGATCTGGGGGTCATGTGTTACATCAGCTAGCATAATTACCCTAACACAGGGCTCCTTTATACATATAACCAGCCCAAGCACTCCTTCTGCCTCTGCCTCCCCTGGAGGAGTGGTTCTAAGCCCTAGCTGAACATTAGGATCACCTAAGAACCCAGGTGACGCTAGTGGTAAAGAACCCACCTGCCAATGCAGGTTACATAAACAGTACAGTTTGATCCCTGGATTGGGAAGATCCCCTGGAGAATGAAATGGCAATCCACTCCTTGCCTGGAGAATCCCATGGACAGAGGAGTCTGGCAGGCTACAGTCCATGGAGTGGCAAAGAGTCTGACATGACTGAAGTGATTTAGCACACAAGAGCTGTTTATAAAAGGGAGAATGGGGGAAACAGCAGTAAAGCCCGCTTGGCATCATAAACTTTAAAAAGTCTTTCAGTCAACTGTCACTCACTCACTGGGTGAGCGGTGAGAGAAGGAGCTTTCTGTTTCCTTGGAGGCAGTGTTGGTAAGGCACCGGGGACAACATTTCTCCACTCCGGCTCCTCTAGGAGGCCAGAGGAAAAGTAAACCCACCCGGATCTGTCTCTGCGTCCACCACCATGCTCAGGGAGAACAGAGAGGCACCGTGACTGGCACTAATGAACACTTAACTCTGCGCTGGGCTATCTTCTGGGCACTTTTACACTCAGGACCTCATTTGAGCCTCTCATCGCAATTCAGAAGAAGGAATGAATCTTCTCTCCCTTGTAAATATAACCCCAAAAGGCTAAGGTCCCCAAATCACACACCTGGAAAGAGCACCTCATCCTAACACTTCTAACTTGTCATGACTCCCCAACTTCTCAAATCACCTTTTCAAAAGGCAGAAATTCCTGAGTAGAGTCACATCTGAGGCATTTCAGTTACCACCTTAGTTATTATCCGCTAACAGGGCGTATGGAACTGGCTGGCACTCACCTGAGAAAGGAGAGACTCAAGGAAGCTGCGGTGGGAGGAAAGGTCTGCTGGTGGCAAAGGCGGGAGCCCACCATCACTGCCTGGCTGGTGGACGGGCCACAGTGCAGAAGCCAGAGTCCTGCAGCTCCTTGTTAGGTAGAGCGAGACTCCAAGAGTCCAAATCTGGACAGCAAACACATCGCATAGGGTGTCCCTGGGTCCACTCCAGGAGACTCGCCTGGGGGCGGGGTTTTGTGAAGGGCGGGGCTAGTGTGGGGCGGGGCTTCCCGCGAAAGCTGTCACAACCCCTCCTCACTCAGGCTTTCTTGTTCCCTGGCCTTTCTCAGATGCTTTGGGCACTTTTCGTTTCTAAATCTATTTCGCACGTTATTACACATTCCTCTGTGCAATTTTTAAAAATCTATAATTTATGAAAGCTGTCATTCGATAGGCCTTTACTCTCCCTGCCTGGAACTTCTTCTAAAGTACTTCTCAGTAGGCAGCGATTCACTCCCCTTTGATTACCATGTGATTAGTTTGTTCAACTGATGGCCTTTCTTCTCTTAGATACTCATTGTGTCTTCTGCCTCCTATGCAGTTCTTAAGAATTTAAATGAGCCGTTTTATTTCTTCCTCCGAGCCCGGAACCCGCACACCGGCCCCACCCTTCGGCCTTCCCTTTGAGTGTGGCTAATGAACAGCGGCTAGGTTTCTGAGGGCCCCCTCTAATGGGGAAGTTTATGTTGTTTCTGACATTGTTTGTTGTGCTTCCCACAAGACCGAATGCTGCTAAAGATTGAAAGACAGTGACATAAATGTCAGGGAAACGCCTCGGTAGTGTCAAGCCTAATTAGACGCTTACACTTGGGGGACAGCTAGGGATACCATAAAACGCAGAGCTCATCCTCTCTCCATGCATGCCTGGAGTCTGGCAGATGGGGCAGGGCAGAAGAGAAGACCTAGGAACGACATCAAGGAGGATGGAGAAGAGTTTCGCTGGGATGATGAGGGCGAGTTTAACGCATTGTCTCTTTCCTCCTAGGTCAGCCACTCTTGTTCTGGAAGTATTCACAGGCAAAACCGCTGGGTACATCCACAAGGCCTGGGGCCTGTGTTCTGGAAGTATTCACAGGCAAAACCGTTGGGTACATCCACAAGGCCTGGGGCCTGGGGGCTTGTCAAGGGCCAAGAAAATGTTTGAGATGAGAGAAACATTTTGGCTTCAAATTACAAAACCGAAACTGTGAAATCAACATGGTAATTGAAGTAATAAATAACAAAACAAATTACAAAAGTTACTTACATTTAACAGCAAAATTATGTGTGTGTACATACACACAGACACACATATATAGTGGAAAGTACACGCATATTAAAGATTAATATAATGTTGGGTGCAGCTTCCAAAAATAAAGGTGCCTTCAGCCTCTGAAGGTCCTAAAAGTGGCCACATCTACTGATCCAAGGCACATTTCCATGTGCATGTGTGGGTCATTTACATATAAATGACACCACTAATATTCAAGTTCTTTAGCAGCATGCCAGGTACTCCAGGGGGACCAGAGAAATGAAGAGACAGTCCCTGCCTTCCTAGCTATTAGAATCTAGTTGAGGAGATATGACTGAGCTATGAAGAACAGCAATTCACTTATTCATGCAATAAATATTCCTTGAGCATCTATTACCTGCAATATTCTCGATACTGTGAACAAAACAGTGAACAGCAACAACAACAACAAAAATCTCTCCATTCATGGAGCTTAGAATGCAACCATCCTGTGAACAATAGTTTAATCATCTGCCAATTTAAAAAAATAATTTAGGAAAAAAAGGTACCAAGTTCAAAATAAGCACCAATGATAAAAATGCTAAATGAGCATTTTTCATGGAGCAGAGTGAGAAGCAAAGGAGATGGTGTTGACCAAATGGTCAAGGATACCTACATGCAGGAGGGAGGGTGTGAGCTGGATGTGGTTGTTCATTCACCCCTTCTGCAAACTGTGCACCTTCCTGGATGTGTATAGAGAAAAAAACGGCTTTTTCCCTATTTTTGCCCACAGGGAGATAATATATACATGGATGAGATAATGTGCGTGAAAAGGCACGTTGTAAACTTTCAAATGCACTGTGAATTATACTTCTTACTATGCATGTGACACATTCTGTTTATTCACCTGAGTCGAGATACTGAAGTCATTGTGGAGAAATCCATGTTCAATCATTTTCTCCTCTCAGTTTTTACCTAGATACTTGTTCCCAGCTATGATGAACCAGCTTGTACGTAAACATCCCACATTCACTTCGGTCACGCTTTCGCATCCCACTGGGCTACTGACAACAGTAGCCACCTCAGAACAGCATTTAGGGAAAGCCTAAACCATCTGAGAACTTATTCAAAGGGCTTCCTTGCTAAAAAGAGAGGGGTCTGGTTGGGAGATGAGTTCTCTGCTTCCTGCTAAAAGTGCCCAAGCATGGATTCCAAGGCCTGGACTCCCAAACCCACGTGGTACAGCTCCAATGTACTATGCCAGAATAAATGGTCCAGTGTACTACGCCAAATAAAGGGTCCGTTTCCGTTAGTGATGTATAATTTACACTGTATCTAAAAGCTTGGGCATTCCTTGTACCCATGAAGTAAATAAAATGATTACCATTAAGCCCCGTTTGACAGGTGCAGAAAGCAAGACAAGCCAGACTTAACTGGCCATAATGAAAGAGCTCATCTTTCCTGGAACACTCTAAAGTTTCTTTTACCATGTCTTTCCCTGAGTTCCTGGTGCCAAGAACAACTGGAGACCTTCCTCCTTAGAAGAACACCAAGCCCACTCTGACCTCTCCCAGATAATCAGAATTATTTTATAAGTAGATACTCACCGCTAATTTTAACATTCATAAAGCACTGGTGCATGATGCATAACAAGAACTCAGTAAATGTTAGCTATTATTTCTATAGTTTGGTATTGTTTTTATTTTAGATTGCATATTGAAACAAAGACACCTTAATCCATTTCAAGTTTAAAGTCTCTAAAAACTTTAATATAGTCTGATGATAAATACCATGACAGTGGTATGCTAAGGACAGTGTATATCTAAGATGCCCCCAGAACGAACTTCTCATTCAGACTGCAGAAAGGTAGTCAAGGAGGATTTCCTGTAGGAATTATCTAAGTTAAATTCTGAAGGGTTGTCCAGGTTAGAGAAAGAGGAGTAGCTAGCATAAAAGCCAGAGGCTAGAAATGGGAAGACAGAAACACGTGACAATAGAGAGTGAGGCCCTGAAAGACAGCTGCCCAAGACTAGATACAGACTCTGGAATGACAGCGGGAGACCAGTGCTAAGAGAGATGCACATCCAGCTATAGGAGAGGGTTCCCCAACTGAGGAAATTGAAAGGATTTGGTTAATTGGTTGGTTTTGAAGATGAGGTAGAAATTGACTTCTTCCCAACTGTTAGTTTGGACAACTACAAAGATGTTGACATCATTGTGAAACAGGAAACACAGGAAGAGAAGATGAGTTGGGGGCAGGAAGAGGGGGTTGGGAGAGCCCTAGAAGTGAGCTAAGGTCATGACTTTCATTTGGAGCAATTTACCTTTGGTATTTCTGTAGAACAGCTAAGTATGAACGCTAGTAGGTAATTGGACGCACAAAGAAAATAGCTAAAATTTCAATAACACCCCTTATATATAGTATTCTTCTGTAGAATGAGCCATTCCATATGAGTTTTATAACTCCTATAAGATGAGAACAAGGACCACTATAGATTAAGCACTTACTGTACCAAGCACTTTGCATACACTAACTCATGTTCCTTACATCAACCCTGAGAAATGCATACTGTTTTGACCCATTTTACAACTGAGAACGCTAAGGCTTAGACCTAAGATGAAGTACCTTGACCAATGTCACTTAGCTGCTAAGTAGCAAATCCACATGGTTTGTTTTCCTTTTTGACAGATGCAGAAACTGAAGGTCAGATAGGACAAGGAACATGCACAAGGTTACACAACCAGGAAGCTGAGGAGCCAACTCTTGTGCCCAAATCTGCTAATTCAGGAGTCCAGTGCTCTTTGCATCACCCATGAATTCAGGCTGTAGAAGTCTATAATTTACATGGGACAAGAGTGAGAAGATTATAGGGGTAAGACCTGCTGGCAGCCATGTTAAAACAAGGCGAGAACTGCTTATTTCCCTGTACAGACTCCTATCTGCCTGCTGCTGCTGATGATGACTACAGAGGCTGGATGCAGCTCAGAGTGAACTTCTGTTGGTGCTGATGTTTCAGTTAAGACTCAAAGACCTTCGTGACCCCAGAGTTCTCGAGGATAAACATGGGACTAAGCATTATCTTCTGTCTCTAGATTATTCAAGAGAATGAAACTTGGGCTGGAGTTGTGTTTGTGTTCCTTCATTCAATAAACATTACAATGATGGAGCAGTGATTGTCAGCCACTGTGCTAGGCACACAGAACACAGTGATGGACAAACAGACATACTCTCTGCTCTCATGCACATCACAGTCATAAATACTCCAGCTAGTCATGCCCAGTAGTTGGATGGTGAATGGGGAACAGTGTTTCTACTTGAACGGTGCCCCCAAGAAACCGACATCTGTGAGTTGTTTGGGTCCCAGTGGTAGAGGGAATCCTAAAACACTAGCTCTGGACTAGACCTGAATAGCCTGGCCCTGCCAGTGACCAACTGGTAGAGGACGTTGGGAAAATCACCAAGCTTCTCTGGCCATGACATAAAATGGGTAAGAGCAGGGGAGGGCAAAAGAACTGGTTCCATATTTTCAAACTCCTTTTAAGTTACATTATTCATTCTTTATTCATGAACAAATATTTACCTAAAGCTGACTTTGTATAAGTAACATGAACACATGTGGCCCAGGCCTCAAGAAACTTGAGGCCTAGTGGAAGTCTTATGACAAACTCCACCATAGGAAACAGATAAAGGGGAGCTGATCCTAAGCTTGTCTGCAAAACACAGTAACAACAAGCAAGCAAGCAAGCACCACACAGACTAGCTCATCGCTGAGGTTCCTTCCTGGAAGATGCTTGGGTTCTTTTCTCCCAGGCTGGGGCAACAACAGCCACAGAAACTC
This sequence comes from Oreotragus oreotragus, assembly GCA_006410675.1. Classification (NCBI taxonomy): domain Eukaryota; kingdom Metazoa; phylum Chordata; class Mammalia; order Artiodactyla; family Bovidae; genus Oreotragus; species Oreotragus oreotragus. Next base: position 36,374 of record SJYX01016206.1, read on the forward strand.
ATGCTCTGCCCGCCTTCCAGTCCTGCATCAACTAAAGATTTCCTGTAATTGTGTCCAGCAAGCCCCAAGCACTCAAGCTTGTCAAGGTACTGTTTCTCTGCTCCACTGGTCTGTTCTGGGGAAGCCAACCATTTGCATGAGACTCAGAGTGTCTGGTTCAAGCCAGGCAGGGAAGAGAAGGCCATGTTTTCATCTGGCAGTAGAAGGCTTTTTATGCACTCCTCCCTAGACACAGAGTGAGCCCTGGAGAGGCTGCAGTGGATGTTAGCAGAAGCAAGACAAAGGGACACAATTGCGAGCTGCTGCCTCTTCCCAGAGAATCCTTTTTTTTTTTTTTTTTAAGGGAATGAAAGCCCAGCTCCCCTATTCCCTTGCTGGTTTTGCAAAACAAACAAGAGCAAATGATTTTCATTCATTGACTTTGTTTTTTCCTTCCAAAGAAACCTCCCCAGCTTCTCGGGAAGACCCATTTGAGGCTTGCTGCACACTGTCCACTTGATGAAAAGAGATTTGATTTTTTTTTTCCTTTTTCACTCCATTCTGTGCCAACATGAGCCTGACCATTTCCAGATGAAATGCTGCCTTTACCAGAATGAAATGTTTGCGCAAAGGTCTTTAATGAACTGAAAACGTTAATTTGAAAAGTCTCCTCTGTGGAAAGAGTGAGGCTTGGAGAAGGAAGGAAATGACACACAGCCTGTGGACTGGCAGATGACTGGTTTCTCTCAAGTTTTTCAAAGAGGGGAGATGGAGAATGGGCTGTTAGGTGAGGATCCAAAATGGACCCTTGCTTGGAAGACAGGACCAGCATGACAAGTCTGAGCTTTGTTCACACACTCAGCTTTGTTTTGCTCTTTTAAATGTCTATATACACAGGATTCTCCCTAGTGAGAAATAGGACACAGTCCTCAGACCCTTTCACCAAGAAAATGCAGCAAATGCCCCACTGGCATTATTTCAAAGGTAATCTTCAGTGAAAACGGTGTTCACGTTAACAGCCACAACCACCAGTAACACCACTTTTTAGCCCGCCCCTTGGCACCCTCCCCCACCCCCCTCCAGCAGTGCACAACAGGAGGAGAAGACAGGAAAGTTACGACTCTGCTAAGAATGCGGATTATAAGTCATCAGGCAGATACAATGATAGGAATCGCTCTCTCTAGCCGAGCAGATATTTAATTCAGAAGCTCTGCCCCTTCTCGAGAATCTTGCTGCCACCCTACCCCCAACTCTCCACCTCACCCCCCTACCCCAAAGGGCTTTGCTAACTGAAAGCAAACCCAAGCCAAGTCCGGCTCATTCTGTCGGCCAGGTGCCAGGAAAAGTGTAAATTTTCGTGAGCTCTGGCTATTTTGCCAGAAGTCTGCAATGTGTCTGGACTTGAATGGCTGTTCCCTTTTGCGAGGCCAGGCCTGAGCAGCAGGAAGTTCTAAAAGCAGCACATGGAAAGGGATCGGGTGACCAGAAAAGGGGGCAAACACAGCCTGTCTGCAGTGTACAAGGCTCTCCTGGGGGAGTCCTGACTGCACCCAGACTCAGTCACCTTATTGCCCTTAAAGAAAAAAAAAGGCAGGGGGCTTATCTCAGGCACAGTGTTCCAACCACGTGCTGTTATATTTGCTCTCAAAGCCAATCCCCCAACTCCCTACCAGGACTTCACCTTTCATAATGGAAATTAAACCAATCAAGTCCAGAGACACAGGGAGACAGAGAGAGAGAGAGACAGAGAGACAGAAATTATCCACAAGCACAGCCAACTAGATTTAACCCATGCTGCTCCCTTGGCATTAGCAGAGGAGAAACAGTAAGACAGTTTAAGACTATTTGAAAGAAATAAAATTTTAAAATACGGAACCCAAATATCACACCAAACAAGTAGAGGGCATCATAAACCAGTCCCCCAAACACAGGTGCCTCCTACTGTTCAGGATCTACAGGCTTCGTGCATTCAGAACCCACAGGCCCCATGGGAAGTGAGGTGCTTTCCAGCCCCCTGCCTGTCTTTTCTTCCTTGGTGTTACTTCACAACACACTATCATGCCCAGATGAATCTTACTGCTCAGTGAAAACCTGTGGTTTGCATCTAAATTTCCCAGTTTTCACTCCATCTCTATTGAAGGGAGCAGTAGACTTTAATATGGAGGAGGCAATGATTGGGAGACAAGGTGTGACTTAACAGGCTTAAAATCCTCTGAACAAAAACAAAGCCAAAGGGAAGGGTATGCTGCCCAAGTGATTAGAAAGCAGTGTCAGTCCCTTCAGTTCGATCTTGCACCCTTACCGCCATCCCTGCCATCTTGCCCTGACAAAGCAAGGGAAGGATGCAAATCAGAGATCTAGACTTGATTTACCAAGTGATTGTATTAAGATGCATATGCTGCTAAGTTTCTACCAAACTAGCCACAGCTAGGATGGGGCAGGGAAGAGATAGAGCGAAAAACTGATGGGGTAAAAAACCCATAAAGGAACACAGGTTTGCCTCAAATTACAGAATAGACATATTTCATAACAGTGAACTATAAATCGTTTTAATAAATGGATTCACTTGTCAGTGTACCAGCTATTGTTCCTAGAGGGAAACCTTTTGTAATTTGAAAAAGAAAAAGTAGCTGCTATTTATCTTTTGGGCCAATTTGGGTTGGTAGGTATGATATGGAATTTTTATCAAGTAAAGGACAAAAAAAGGGGGTTTCTGAATGCATTAAAGTATGAAACTCCAGAAATGTAGCTGCCAGGTACATGGACTGAAACTAAGGGAGAGAAAGAAAATGAACAGGAAAAGGGGAGAAAGTGAGAGACAATGCCCCCCACCCCCCGCCCGGGTTCAGCAAACCCAATGCGATGAATTACGATGTCCGTACTCATCTTTAAAGGGACAGAGGTAAGCAAACAGCATGCAGAGAGATGAGCTGTTGTGCTGGAAAACCAAAGACAGAAGGCGCTAACTGAACAGAGGGCAAGCAGGAGAAAAGGAGTAAAGTCAAGAAAAATGCATGCAGGCTAGGGGCGTTGGAGGCAGTCTGAGACTCTAGTCGAGGGTGCGAAACAGCCCTGGGCTGGGCGGAGACAGTGTGTGTGAAGAAGAAAGTAGAAAGAGGGGATCTGAGATGCACAGCTTCCCCTGTTCTCTAGCAAAGAAGATTCCAAAATAAACTACGCCTTTCCTACCTTGGAGTCTCATGGACCAGAGGTCCAAACGCCATTCTTTTTTTTGTTTCTTTTTTTTTTTAATTTATTATTTTTTACTTTACAGTATTGTATTGGTTTTGCCACACATCAACATGAATCCGCCACGCTTACAACCACAACACCCTTGCCTAATGAAAAAAGGTCAAGTCCATTTCCAGCCACAAAAACTGCCCAGGTTCTCTGAGTCTGAAGGACAGTAATTTCATAGACAGAAGGTGGAAAATGAAAAGTCACTAGAGATGCAAGAATTGACAGCAGAATGGGAAAATGTTCAAAGTCATTAATTCCTAATGAAATAAAGTTAATTTCAAAGTTGTGGAGTTTTTCAATGTGCTTATTTCTTTATGGGTTTTGTTTAATTTGTTTAAGAGGGAAGTTCAGCAAGACTGGTACTTTTTTGGGCTATTTTAAGAAATTTGCCTCAGTAATTCCGTTATTCATTCAGCCCCTGCAGACTGTAAGGGTCTCCTTGGTCTCCAGCACCAGAGAAGCTCCTCAGGTGAGCAAGGTCCAGCCCCTCCTCATGGAGATTACAATCTGGTTGCACACACAGCGGGGCGGATCAGGCCACAGGAAGAATCAGCACCCTTTCTTAAGGGTCAGACATTGTGCCAAGAACATTCCACTCTGAATCTTAGGTAATCCTTCCAGGTAACCATGCAGGTAGATATGATTCCTGTCAGCTTCAGTTCAATTCAGTTCAGTTGCTCAGTCCTGTCTGACTCTTACAAAGGAGAAAACTGAGGCCCAGGGAGGTTAAGTCCCTTGCCTGAAGTCACACAGCTGCCAAGTGGCTGAGTCTAGACTTGAAGGCATCTGACCCAGTGCCGAACAGTGTGGAACACTCTGCCCATGCTCTAGCGGTCAGTGGAGAGCAGAGCCCAGGACGCCCACACAAGCCACTTCAGCACAGGACCCTATACAGCCTGAAGGGAAGCTGGACTCCGACCTGCTCACTCACGGTTCTGCAAGGCACTGGCCAGTCACCCGTGTGACATTCAAAAGAGAAACCACCCTTTACAAGGCACATAAAGAAAACCCATTTTTCTATCTTTAGGTCATTCTGTGCCTCCACAGCCATCTGCAGGAATGGAACTTGGTTTCACTAAACATGAGATTTTTGTCAGCTCTCTTATGCTTTTTTCTTTTGTTTTCTCTTGCTTTCAATTAAAGGATTTTTCTTCCCCTCCCAGAAATTCTTTGGGGATTTGAAACCCACTTCAAGGAAGGAAAAAAAAAAAAGGGAAATCCATCTTACAGTATTAGTCACCGAGATGGGTGTGAAGACAACGAGCTATAAACTGAAATCGGCTCCATCTCCAAAACCAAAGAACGGTCTCTAACAAACTGCTTTGAATTTTAAGGACCAGAAATAATGCTGGTAAAGTGGTTTATCTTTCTTAAAATGCAATAATTTTGTTTAAAAAGCCTCCAAATCAACTCCCAATGGTTACAACCAAGTAAAGAATATAGGCAAGGCTTCAAGCAAAAACCAGGATGCTCCACAGAGAAAATTATTTAGCTTTGAAGAAATAAAAATATGAGCTGGAAATAAAAATAAAATCACACGTGAGCAAATGCAGTGGGCACTGAAAGTCAGGCATTCCATCAGCCAATAACACCAGGGCAGAGTCAGCCAGGGGGGTGTGGGGAGTTAGGGAAGAGGGCCAGGCCGTTTGGGGTTGGGCTGAGTGTTTCAGACTTTGAAATCAAAGAAACGGCGGGGGAGTGGGGGTGGGTGGGTGTCTGCTCTGTGTATATGACTGTCCTTCTCCTCAGAAGAGTCATGATGAAGTAATCACCCTCTTATCATGGCCTTTGATCTCACAATCCCCTTTTCCCATGCTATTAAGATATCCTGTTATCTCAGCAATTCAACTTTGCATGCTAACCCCCACCCCCCCGTGACATTTTTTTTTTTTTTGGCCTACACCTGCCCACACATCAGTGGTTCTGCTTTGCTTTAAGCCTTGTCCATCTTGCAAAAGTTTTTATTAGATGGGAGTTATGGCCTAGGCAGGGGCCACTGCCACCCCAATGTAGGGAGCTCAAGCCAACATCCTCCCTCCATGGTGTGGAGAGGGTTACAGAAGCAAAAGGGCTCCGAAGGGCTCCAAGCATCCCTAAGAGAGGAAGCACTGACCCAAGGGAAGGGAAAGGTCAGACCTGTTTAGCACAGTTCAGTTCAGTTGCTCAGTCATGACCAACTCTTTTCAACCCCATGGACTGTAGCATGACAGGCTTCCCTGTCCATCACCAAATCCTGGAGCTTGCTCAAACTCATGTCCATCAAGTCAGTGATGCCATCCAACCATCTCATCCTCTAATGTTCCCTTCAGTCTTTCCCAGCATCAGGGTCTTTTCAAATGAGTCAGTTCTTCACATCAAGTGGCCAAAGTACTGGAGCTTAAGTATCAGCATCAGTCCTTCCAGTGAATATTCACGACTGATTTCCTTTCAGATTAATTGGTTTGATTTTGTTGAAGTCCAAGGGACTCTCAAGAGTATTCTACAAGTCCACAGTTCAAAAGCATCAATTCTTTGTCACTCAGCTTTCTTTATAGTCCAACTCTCACATCCATACATGACTACTGGAAACGCCATAGCTTTGACTAAATGTACCTTTGTTGGTAAAGTAATGTCTCTGCTTTTACATATGCTGTCTAGGTTGGTCATAACTTTCCTTCCAAGAAGTAAGTGTCTTTTAATTTCATGGCTGCATTCACCATCTGCAGTGATTTTGGAGCCCAAAAAAATAAAGTCTGACACTGTTTCCATTTTTCTCCATCTATTTGCCATGGAATGATGGGACCGGATGCCATGATCTTAGTTTTTTGAATGTTGAGTTTTAAGCCAGCTTTTTCACTCTCCTCTTTCACTTTCATCAAGAGGCTTTTTAGTTCCCCTTCACTTTCTGCCATAAGGGTGCTTTCATCTGCATATCTGAGGTGATTGATATTTCTCCCGGCAATCTTGATTCCAGCTTTTGCTTCTTCCAGCCCAGTGTTTCTCATGATGTACTCTGCATATAAGTTAAATAAGCATGGTGACAATATACAGCCTTGACATACTCCTTTCCCGATTTGGAACCAGTCGTTGTTCCATGTCCAGTTCTAACTGTTGCTTCCTGAACTGCTTACAGATTTCTCAGGAGGCAGGTCAGGTAGTCTAGTATTCCCATCTCTTGAAAAATTTGCCAGTTTCTTCTGATCCACATAGTCAAAGGCTATGGCATAGTCAATAAAGCAGAAGTAGATGTTTTTCTGGAACTCTCTTGCTTTTACTATGCGCCAATGGATGTTGGCAATTTGAGCTCTGGTTCTTCTGCCTTTTCTAAATCCAGTTGAACATCTGGAACTTCATGATTCTTGTACTGTTGAAGCCTGGCTTGGAGAATTTTTAGCAATATTTTGCTAGTGTGTGAGATAAGTGCAATTGTGCAGTAGTTTGAACATTCTTTGGCATTTCCCTTCTTTTGGATTGGAATGAAAACTGACCTTCTCCAATCCTGTGGCCACTGCTGAATTTTCCAGATTTGTTGGCATATTGAGTGCAACACTTTCACAGCATCATCTTTTAGGACTTGAAATAGTTCAACTGGAATTCCATCACCTCCACTAGCTTTGTTCATAGTGATGCTTTCTAAGGCCCACTTGACTTCACATTCCAGGATGCCTGGCTCTATGTGAGTGATCACACCATCATGGTTTTCTGGATCATGATGATCTTTTTTGTATATTTCTTCTGTAATCTTGCCACCTCTTCTTAATATCTTCTGTTTCTGTTAGGTCCATACCATTTCTGTCCTTTATTGTGCCCATCTTTGCGTGAAATGTTCCCTTGGTATCTCTAATTTTCTTGAAGAGATCTCTAGTCTTTCCCATTCTGTTGTTTTACTCTATTTTTTTTTTACACTGATCACTGCAGAAGGCTTTCTTATCTCTCCTTGCTATTCTTTGGAACTCTGTAGTCTAATGGATAGATCTTTCCTTTTCTTCTTTGTCTTTAGCTTCTCTTCTTTTCTCAGCTATTTGTAAGGCCTCCTCAGACAACCATTTTGCCTTTTTGCATTTCTTTTTCTTAGGGATGGTCTTGATCACTGCCTCCTATACAATGTCATGAATCTCCCTCTATAGTTCTTCAGGCACTCTACCAGATCTAATACCTTGAATCTATTTGTCACTTTCACTGTATAATTGTAAGGGACTTTCACTGCAGATGATGATTGCAGCCATGAAATTAGAAGATGCTTACTCCTTGGAAGAAAAGTTATGACCAACCTGGATAGCATATTCAAAAGCAGAGACATTACTTTGCTGACTAAGGTCCGTCTAGTCAAGGCTATGGTTTTTCCAATAGTCATGTATGGATGTGAGAGTTGGACTGTGAAGAAGGCTGAGCGCTGAAGAATTGATGCTTTTGGACTGTGGTGTTGGAGAAGACTCTTGAGAGTCCCTTGGACTGCAAAGAGATCCAACCAGTCCATTCTGAAGGAGATCAACCCTGGGATTTCTTTGGAAGGAATGATGCTAAAGCTGAAACTCCAGTACTTTGGCCACCTCATGTGAAGACTTGACTCATTGGAAAAGACTTTGATGCTGGGAGGGATTGGGGGCAGGAGAAGAAGGGGACGACCGAGGATGAGATGCCTGGATGGCATCACTGACTTGATGGATGCAAGTCTGAGTGAACTCCGGGAGTTGGTGATGGACAGGAAGGCCTGGCATGCTGTGATTCATGGGGTCCCAAAGAATCGGACAAGACTGAGCGACTGAACTNCCGAGGATGAGATGGCTGGATGGCATCACGGATTCGATGGACATGAGTCTGAGTGAACTCCGAGAGATGGTAATGAGCAGGGAGGCCTGGCGTGCTGCAATTCATGGGTTTGCAAAGAGTCAGACACGACTGAGCTAATGAACTGAACTGAAGAGAAGCAAAATGGATGATGCAGAAGAGAGAGAACATGATCAATATTACCAATACAATCCCCAGCACCTCCATTGTTTGGGCTTCCCTGGTAGCTCAGATAGTAGAAAATCTGCCTGCAATGCAGGAGACCTGGATTCAGTCCTTGGATTGTGAAGATCCCCTGGAGAAGGTAATGGCAACCCTCTCCAGTATTCTTGCCTGGAGAATTCCATGACAAAGGAGCCTCATGAGCTATAGTCTTGGGGTCTCAAAGAGTTGGACATGACTGAGCAACTAACACACACATAACACACACCAATACCAAAAAAAGAAAAGGCAGAGACAGGAACAGATTCAAATGGGTTATTAATTATCTTTTTCTTTTCCAGCCTTGAATGATAAGTCACTTCAGTCATGTCCAGCTGATTGTGACCCGATGGACTGTAGCCTGCCAGGCTCCTCTGTCCATGAGGAATTAAACTCACATCTCTTACATCTCTTGCCTTTGTAGGGAGGTTCTTTACCACTAGCACCACCTGGGAAACCCTTTCCAGGCTTCAGTTCAGTTCAGTTCAGTCACTCAGTTGTGTCTGACTCTTTGCCACCCCATGAATCACAGCACGCCAGGCCTCCCTGTCCATCACCAACTNGCTAAGAGTCGGACACGACTGAGCAACTTCACTTTCACTTTTGACTTTCATGCATGCATTTCCTTCTCCAATGAAGGAAATGGCAACCCACTCCAGTGTTCTTGCCTGGAGGATCCCAGGGACGGCGGAGCCTGGTGGGCTGCCGTCTACAGGGTTGAACAGAGTCGAACACGACTGAAGCGACTTAGCAGCAGCAGCAGCAAACCTTGACTTCTTGTTTTCCTCTTAAGTCTTCTTTCCTGTTGTTCCAAGGTCATGCAAATATCCTGTCATTTTAGAATGAAAAAAGCGATGGAGGAGATTTTTCTTCCTTATTTTGCTGTATTTGATGCATACTTTCTACGTTTATCTGTCTCACTAAGTCATCAAATGGTGGTAAGAGCCATCTGTGCTAGATAGGTAATGAGTGACTTTGAAAACCTCTTGGGGTTAGGGTTAGCTCTCATTTTCTCTTTCAAGTCTTGTCAGAGCTCACCCAGGGTTAGTCACCAGTTTTTTGTTGCCGCCTGTTTTTTATTCCGAACCAGGCGGAGGATGTGGGACTCTTTAATTCCCAGCCCAGGGATGGAACCCGCACCTCCTGCAGTGGAAGCATCCTGGACCTCCAGGGAAATCCCCTGCCTAGGTTTCCAGGGAGAGCTGGAACATGAAGTAATACTGCTTGAAGGCACTTTGTTGATAGCTGTGTTCCAGGAATAAACCCCCAGCTGGGAATTATTTTTGCAAAGTTAAAAGCCTTGGATTCATGTTTCTGTGTTTGCTCGGGAGATAATTAAGATGAAACTGATGTTTGGGGAGCTAGAAAAGCAAAGTGTTGGGTAGTAAAGTAAAGCATACGTTCTGGAGTGTGTACAAGTTACATCTGTGTTATATAATTAACCCCCAGAAACCCTTATCCAGCTTCCACACTCAATAGCTGTTAACTTGGTGACTTCAGAAGCTTTCCTGCCAGGGCAAGTCAGGAGATGCTTATTTTGTTGTTATTCTGTTGTTGTTAAACACATGCCTGTGAACTGGAGTTTTTCTAAAAAGAGTCTTCATTCTTCTTTTCCAGTTAATCTGTTTATTTTTTGACTGAGTTGTGTAGCATGTGGGAATCTTAGTTCCCTGACCGGGGATTGAACCCCAGGCCCCTTCATTGGAAGCATGACTTCCAGTGAAGGTGAGTCCATATAGGTGAGCTAGCTTATTTAACAGTAACAGATTCGGTTCATTGTGATGGCGTTTGGGGATCTCATAAATGAAGCATTGGAGGAAAGGGAGGTTTAGGGAGGGCCTTTTTCTGCGTCTTCCCATCACGGTTCTAGGCCTCCTCTCTCGTCTCCGTGACAGGTCTTCTTACTTGCATTTTCAGCCTCCAGTTTGTTCTGCTCCCCAAACGTTTTCTAGTTACCTCCGCTTCACATTTCATAGGCTAGAGTTCAGCCTCCTTAGCAATCGTGTTGGGGCCCCTTGGGACCTAGTTTCTGCCCATCTCACCCGCTTCATCTTTCAACACACCCATCAGCATGTCTTGTGTGCTCTGATCAGGAATCCATCTGAAATCTGCCTGCTTCTCTCACTACCTCCGCTCCTGCTGCTCTGGTCCAGCGCACTGTCTGTCACTTGCCTAGGCTCCTTAAAAAATGTCTTGGAGTGGCTCGCTCCAAGTAGTCACTCCTGCTTTGCCACCATTTTCTTTACACAGTAGCCGGTGATCACAGGAAGCCTCCAGTGGTTCTCCTGTCTACTTGGGAATAAAATCCAGACTCTTGGGAAGTCAGGTCACAGTTGGCTCCCTGCCCTCCTCTCTGTCTCCCTTCTCCTCTTTCAGGCTGTCTCCAGATGCACAGTGACACCCCTGCCCCTGGTGTTCCACACTTGCGTTCCCGCTGCATGGTCCAGCCTGCGGTGAGGCCATCCTTCCCAGGCCTTTTCTCCTTTCTCGTGGCTGGGCTTTCTCCTGCACGTTGGCCTGGAGTGTTTGCCAGTCTTCAGCATTGCGTTGTCTCTCCCGGGTCAGACTTTGTTTTCTTGGTCCAGTCCTCCTCTTTGGGACCCCAGCTCAGGGCCTGACACACAGGAGGCCACGGCCTTGTTAAAAGAACAATATGGATATTAACCTTTGGCCTCCTTAATTGCTGAATACTTTTCCCTGAGCATCTTGTGTTTATTTAGTGATGGATTTTCTTTTCTGGAACCTGAGATTTTGCATAGACCTGATTATTGCTTTTGCCTTCTAGTCTATTTTTGGCTTATTTTCCCCTGAGCTTGACTGTTTTTTTTTTTTCCAGTACATGTCATTCCCAGATCTATTAAGAATTTATTTTGGTACACTAAATGAAGTGTTGATTTCATTTCAGTTCAGTTGCTCAGTCGTGTCCGACTTTTTGCGACCCTGTGGACTGTAGCACGCCAGGCTTCCCTGTCCATCACTAACTCCTGGAGCTTGCTCAATCTCATGTCCACCTAGTCAGTGATGCCATCCAGCCATCTCATCCTCTGTGGTACCCTTCTCCTCCTGCCTTCAATCTTGCCCAGCATCAGGGTCTTTTCCAGTGAGTTGCTGTTTAGATTCCCCTTTACTCCCTCCAATTGCTGCCCAATTCTTACAGCATTCTTACACCATTATTACAGCATGAAGTACTTTTCCTTAAAACTATAGAACATTTTTATTTTTCAGAAACAAGAGTTGAAATACAAGAATCTGTTCGTGGCCAAGATATTTTCATTATACAGACAATACCCAGGTAAGAGCACGACTTTATCCCTTTTCCTCTAAAAATCGTAGTGATGTACCTTGCTGTCTCTTCATGTGAACTTCAGTTTTCCCTAAATTGTAAATGTGTTTGAATGTTAAATGCTTTCTAAAATACGATACGTGTGTATGTGTTTGCTCGTATACAGACACATATATTCGGTCTTCTGGAATTCTTTCCATGCTTGTCACACTGTACTTAACTGCTGTGTGTTTACTTGATCATCTTTTCCAAGCTTGAAACTCCTCAAGGACAAAATATCCTCCCTGCATTTGCCAGGGTCTGTCTGTTCCGCTCTACTGAAAGCCTTTGTTGTTGTTAAATGCAGTGCATAGCTGCTCTGGTTCATATCTGCTGAGGCCCGTTTTTGCACTGCATTTAATTTTGCACAGTGGCTGGTTCCCCCGACCATCTCTATTGCAGATACCATCTACTGCTGCTCTCCAGGCAGGAGGACAGGCCCTGGGAGAATCCTGGCATGCCTGAGCTTGAACTTCCCCGTGGGGTTGTCTCTTCTCAGCCCCTCACTGGGAATGGGGTTGGCATCTTTGGAAAATCCAGAGCTTCATGTCTCGATCAGTTCAGTTCTTGAGATTGTGCCCAAGCAGGGCACTGGGTGCCGTGGCTCGCGGGCGTGGTACACACATCGCTTTAATCCTTGTGTGTCAGTCCTACGTGGCCACTCTTGTTTGGCCCCTGTGATTCTGCGATTTATAATAAGAAATATGGATTTGGTCTTCCTGTCCTGGCGCAGAGCTCCTAACACTGTTGGAACTTCCACCTTGAGAAAAGCTGTCAAAGTATCTCCGTTATTCAGAAAAATCCCCCTTCAGTTACCCCAGAATTATGTTAATACAGGGAGTTTTGGAAATCCCCTGGATAAACCCAGGATGGGGGCTGGTTCCTAGGGACACCACCCTTGTGATGAGAGGGTGAATACCTTCAAGCTAGCCCCCATGACCTCTGGGGAGGAGTTGAATCCATCTCCAGTGGCCAGTGATTTGACCACTTGTGCCGGTATCATGAAGCCTCCATAAAACCCCCAGAAGGCCTGGGTTGGTGAAGACAGGGGTACTGGGAGGTGGGTACACGCAGCATACAGCATGCAGGATCTTCGTTCCCCGACCAGGGATCGAACCCGTGCCTCCCTGCATTGGAAGCACCAAGGCTTAACCACTGGGCCTCCAGGGAATTCCCTGAGTTCTTCTTTTTTATTATTATTGTTACTAATTTGCTCTAGCAAGCTAGTCAGAGCTGAGGAGTGGGTCCTAGGAACCTCTCAATTTATAGCAGGTTGGTTAGAGACAGGTGACAACCTGGACTTGCCCATATCAGAAGTGAGGAAAGGTGGTCTCATGGGACTGGGCCCTGAAGCTGTGGGATCTGTTGCTATGTCCAGAGAGAGACGGTCAGAATTGAACTGAATTGTAGGACACCCAGGTGGTGTCCCCAAGATTCTGAGAATTACGTTGTCTATGGGAAAACCCCTACACATTTGGTGACCAGCAGTGTTCAGTGTTGTGAATGTACAGAGAAGGACAGTCCGCCCTGAAGGCATTGAGAAAGCTGGGCCTGAAGGAAGCTGAGGATCACAGGGTCATGGAGAGAGTGATCTGAACCCTAGTATAAAGAGTTTCCTTGTGCACTGATAACTGGTAGCTACTCAGCATTTCATTAAAAAAATTTTTTTCTGATTATAGGAGTAATATTCATCTCTAAAAACAGAAGCTTTATAGAAACATGTATCAGAAAATAAAAATTCCCCAGCCCTCATCCACCCTGCTAGTCTTCTGAGATAACTAGTTTAAGTAGGTGTTTGTTTCTCTCTGTTGGATATGTACAAACAAATTTAGGCTCCATCATTCAGGTGATCCTCAAAACCAAAATAAAAGCCATTTTAATTTCTCTGCGTGGTTCAGATTTCAAAAGGGTGTGTAACGAGGCCCGCCTCTGCCCTCAGCCCCTCCGCTTCCCTCCCTGGATGTGGCAGGTGTCACCAGGTTCCTAGGCATCCTTTCAGAGACTCTGCGTGTTCAAGCAGTTGCGTGTATGTTTTTCTTAATGTTTTGCATGGAAGGAGTTCCCTGGCGGTCCAGTGGTGAGGACTGTACCCTTCTACTTCCGGGGGTATAGTAACGAGGCCCGCCTCTGCCCTCAGCCCCTCCGCTTCCCTCCCTGGATGTGGCAGGTGTCACCAGGTTCCTAGGCATCCTTTCAGAGACTCTGCGTGTTCAAGCAGTTGCGTGTATGTTTTTCTTAATGTTTTGCATGGAAGGAGTTCCCTGGCGGTCCAGTGGTGAGGACTGTACCCTTCTACTTCCGGGGGTATGGGTTTAACCCCTGGTTGGGGAACCAAGATCCTACAACCCTGGCAGTATGGCCAAAAAGAAAAAAAAAATGCTGTTGCACATTGCTGAATGTAAACAAATAAAGCCATGTATCATATCAGCACAGAAAGAGCCGCCTCATCTTTTAAAGATTCAGATTTTGAAACAATCACAGACTTGCTGTGCAGTACAACCACTTGAGATGAACTTGCCAGTCTCATATCCCCACCCACCAAATCACACACTGTGTGATTCCTGCAAAGGAGAGCTTTCTCTCTCTCTTCCCTTTTTCTTTTCCTGCATCACATGGTCTGTGGGATCTCAGTTCCCAGACCAGGGATCAAACCCGCGTCCATGGCATTGAAAGCTTAACCACCGGACCACAAGCTAGTCCCCAACGAGGGCATTCTCCTGTACAGCCGCAGTGCTGCCGTCAGCCTCAGGACACTGAGACCCCTGTGTCGTTACCCCTAAGGCGCAGACACCACCCCCAGTTGTGTGCTGTCCCCCGGGGCTCAGGCGGCACACTTGTCCTGCATCGTATCTTGTAGACGCTCTGGAACTGTCCCTTCGTCTTTCCTTGACTTTCAGAACTTTTGACACTTTTGGAAGATGTTGACACTTTGGCCAGTTGATTTTGTTGGGTGCCCCTCAGGATAGGCAGTTCATTTCCTTGGTGGCAGGAAGTTGTGCTTTATCTAATTATTGGTTTCCATATCACGGTAACCAAGAAGGCAGTAGAAATGTTAACACATGCCATCCAGGGTGAAGTTGGGGCAGTACTATAGACTGAACTTTATAATGTGGACGTGTTTTCCAGGGGAAGGACAAAATAAACGTGGAAAAATAGGTTGGTTAATAGCTTATTGGGAAATATCTGTTGTTTTTTTGTTTGTTTTTTTCTACTCATGCTTAGTTGCAGTGGAGAGAGTGACTCTTAGAGGATAACATGACAGTAATTTTACATACTTAAGTGGAAAGGCTTCTCTTTGAAGCAGCAGCACAGATACACGTGATGCTTTTAGAAACCAGAACCCCGTCCTGAAGATGGTACTGTTCCCCATGTGTACTTGTTTTGAGATTATTTTAGAAGCCGCAGTTGTCTTCCCTGGGGTTCAGTTTGGTGCTATCAAAGCAAAAACACCTTCACCGGACAGTTCCTGTATCTTTCAGGATGATGGGGATGGGAGAGGAAATTTGGAGAAAAGACAAAGAGAAGATGTGTGTGTGTATCCCATGAAGAGTTACTGGGTTTGTCCCAATAAACGGTGTAAAACAACATTCTGTTGCCTGACTACAGAACATTGAAATGACAACTAAATTTAGTTAATTTAGTGGGGAATTCAGTTTTTTAGTCCTATCTGCCATACATGGTTATATAGATTGCCAATCGGTGCAAAATGCACAGCTTAAAAGTTGCAAGTTAAGTTTTATTTGAGGACCTTACCGAGGACTATAGCCTTGGAGCCGGTCTCAGAGATGACGCTAAGGAACCACTCAGATGAGGTAAGAGAGGAACCAGGATATGTGTGTTTTTTTCTGGGTTGGGGAGGGCAGGGGGGAAGTGAAACATCAGAAGGTTATCACTGATCACAAAGCATCACAATGACTTTAGTGCTTTTCTGTACTTAGGAAGACAAGGATTTGGGGTCATTGAAATTAGCCCTTAGGTATGCATCTTTTTATCTAGGGCCTGTTACCCAAAGCCTAGAGAGCTGCTTGTTTTCCTCCATCCTGAATTCCCCTCAGGGCTTGACTCTGGTGGAATTCAAGAGGTGTTCTGGGCAAGGTATGCAGGGAGGGGTCTGGAGCGTTCAGCTGCTCTCCCCCCAGCTCTCCAACCCGGAAGTTCTCTGAACCCCCCTCCTTTTTGGGTTTTTATTCATTACAGAGGTATGATCTATTAAATCGTTAGCCTTTGGTGATTGATTCCAGACATCATGGGGTAGGACTGAAAGTTCAACTTCTCTGACACTTGTCTGTCTCCCAGGTAACCAGTCTCCTTCAGGGGCAGTCCAAAAGTCACCTCATTAACATAACTAAAGACACCTTTACTTGTCTCAAAGCTTAGGAAATTCCAAGGGTTTCCAGATGGAGCCTGAAATGGCAACCAAATAGGTATTTCTTACAGTAAATCACACTGTCACAAGGAGGTACTCAGGGAGTTCCCAGGAAACTGTGAACACTGGAACCAAGTGAACTAGATGGGAAGCTTTACAAAGTGTTGTTTGGAGGACAAGTTTTCGTGTTTTATGTCACACATTCTAGTTTGTTGATGTAACTGTTGGTGTTAGTCGCTGAGTCATGTCCATCTCTTTTCGGCCCCACGGACTGTAGCCCACCAGGCTCCTCTGTCCGTGGAATTTCCCAGGCAAGAATACTGGGATGAGTTGCCATCTCCTTCTCCAGGGGATCTTTCCCACTCAGGAATTGAACCCATGTCTCCTGCATTGGCAGGTGGATTCTTTACCACTGAGCCACATAAGACGACTCTTTAAAAGAACATGACGGCTTACTTGCTGCAAGTGATTGATTGGTGGAGGTGGAGGTGGAGGTGGCGCACTTCCTGCTCCCTGACCCTGTTCTCAGTACTTCCACCTGTGTTGCTGGTCTGTTTTTGCAGTTTTAACTGATACGTATAGACTATGTCCTTACCTCACACTCATTTTTTGCCCATCGAAAAAGAGAGAGCAGTAAGAGTCAGGGTTAATAAGATGTGACAGTCTTAGGGAAGAGAAGAAGAGTTGGTAAACAATTAAGATTGTTCTACTTAGAGATTACAGGCACTAGCCAGAATGTGCTGGGAACAGATAAACAAAGCAGAAGCCGCCAGCCAGTTTCTCTTGGCCCTGCTAACTCACACAGTAACTGCCTGGGATCCAGTTTGTCCGGCGTCCCTCAGAGTGGGTAAAGCCCCTGTGACAAAGGCCCTTTTGTCACCTTCCTGACCGAAAGGGGGTAGGTCATGGGAGGCTTTCCTTAGCCTTAATCTAGAGAATGTTGAATCCCCTGGCGCGTAGGTCATTAGGAAACGAAAAAGTAAAAAAAAATAAAAATAAAAACCTCATGGGAGAGATTAGTAATTAGTGGAAAGAAAGTTACTCTTGAAATCAAGGCTTCTCCAAAACTTGTTCCTCTTGTTACACTCAGTGTCTTACCATCAGGCCCTCCCTTGCGTGGTGTCTAAACCTTGTGGTGGATGGTTGTGTATGCAAATGCTGTCACAAAGACAGCTGAAAACCCATGACCCAGACAGATATCCTTCCAGGATCTGTTTAATTAACTTCAACTCTCAACGTATTGTTCGCATTGGGATCTGGTATAAGAAACCACCACATCCAGTGAAGCTTTTTTAATGCCACACACTGCACCACACCAGTGGAAGACTAAGAAAGCTTATCTCCCGTCAGCAGGCAGTCTGTATGTGGAAGAGGCTTTTGATAGAGGGTATATGATGCCTGATGTTTAGAGACGGACTCCTGAGTTACCTACGTTCTATCCTAAGTGCCGTGCCAGCTTCATCTGAATCCCCAGAGTCCACAGGCATCCATTGAGATGATCTGTTGTGGACTGGGAGCTCTCTTCTCTGGGCTGAAGGATCCGAAGGGGAAGGGGACATTCTCAGGTGAGTTGGCGTGCTCCTTCTAGGGACAGATGATTCCAAGGGTGATGGTGGGGGAGAGCCGGAGGACTCCCCCACCCCCAGCAAGATGAGGTCAGCCTCTTTTACCGTGTTACCTCCCCACCTAACACAGTACCTGATGCAGGGTGCTCAGTAATTGTTTGGTAAATGGATGATGCAGGATGGAAATTGTTGAAGAGTGTGGAAAACTGACCAAGTATTATGAATTCCTAAATGTTAGGTTGATACAAATGTAACTGCAATTTCAGACCATGAATTTTAAATCATTATAACTGGGCTCAAATACATCTTTATTAATCAAAATAGGAACCATTAGAATCAACACACTTTTGCCAGAAGAATAAGTTTCCAGGAATAAGTTGGTATATTCCTGTAGTGTAAAAGTCGGTGCTTCAGGATTCTACAAACTCTTGGAAAGCATTTTCTGCCTTCTGCTGGTCGTGGAAACTTTCCCTGCAAAAAGTTGTCAGGATGATTGAAGAAGTGGTAGTTGGTTGTCGAGAGGTCAGGTGAATATGGCGGATGAAGCAAAACTTTGTAGCCCAACTCATTAAACTTCTGAAGCGTTGGTTGTACAACGTTCGGCGAGGTGTTGTCGTGGAGAAGAATTGGGTCCTTTCTGCAGCCCTAGCTGCAGGCGTTGCAGTTTTCGCTGCATCTCATCGATTTGCTGAGCATACTTCTCACAGGTAATGTTTCGCCAGAATTCACAAAGCTGTAGTGGACCAGACTGGCAGCAGGCCACCAAAGTGTGACCGTGACATTTTTGGGGGGGAAGTTTGGCTTTGGGAAACGCTTTGGAGCTTCTTTTTGGTCCAGCCACTGAGCTGGGTTGTTGCTGGTTGTATAAAATATACTTTTCATTGCATGTCACAATCAGTCCAATCGAGAAATGGTTCGTTGTTGCTGCATAGAATAAGAGAGGACGACATTTCAAAATGACAGTTTTTTTATTTTTGGTCAGCTCACGAGGCACGTGCTTCCTGAGCTTTTCCACCTTTTCGGTTTGCTTCAAAGGCTGTTGGATCGTAGAATGGTCATTGTCCAGTTCTTAGGCAACTTCTTGTGTAGTTGTGAGGATCAGCTTCGATGATGCTCTCGGTTGGTTGGTATCAGCTTCCAGATGGCCAGCCACTGCGCTCCTCGCCCTCAAGGCTCTCGTCTCCTTTGCAAAACTTCTGAACCACCACTGCCCTGTACGTTGTTAGCCAGTTCCAGGGCCAAATGCATTGTTGATGTTGCTAGTTGTCTCCACTGCTTTATAACGCATTTTGAACTTGAATAAGAAAATCACAGGAACTTGCTTTTTGTCTAATGTCATTTTCCTATTTTAAAATAAATATAAAATACACAGTAATAAGTCATTAGCAAAAAAACATAAAGTGAGAAACGTGCATTAAAATGATGTATAATATAACCACATTTATTTAAGGAAGTATTCCAAAACAGCAAAGTTCAGCAGTGCAAAACCACAATTACTTTTGCACCAACCTAATAACCTTGAAAGTGTTTGATAAGTGTCTTGTCACGATTATACCAAAAGGTTGTGTGTCTTCTGAACTTTTGATGCCAGATGTGGGATGTTATTAACTTGGGAATATGAGGGAGAAGAAGACTCCAGTCTATTTCAGAGGAAGGAAATTATAACTGGAAAATATGTAACCTGTTAGCAATCCAAAAGGAATGTCTCAGTTGACAGTTGGATCTTGAAGTTGAGCCCAGAATCAACTCTGCCTACCCGCTGGGAGAAATAAACACAGAAGCTTGTGACTGAAGCTTGAAGTAGTTGTGAAAAGTCCAGACTACAAAGGGGAGGGCAGTGAGCGTGGGCGTGGAGACGGTGTCAGAGGGAAAGGGTGTCTTTGTATCGTTAACTCCCAGGTGCTATTATTAAGTTTCTGCTGTGTTGACGGCAGGCCTTTCCATTTTGATCAGGTGATTCAAGAACTGAATAATCCAGAGATTTCCCTGGTGATCCAGGGGTTAAGACTCTGTCTTCCAAATCAGGGGTGCAGGTTCGGTCCCTGGTCAGGTAACTAAGATCCCACATACCACAGGGTATGGCCAAAAATTAACATAAATAAATAAAACTTTTTTTTTTTTTTTGTAAAGTATAATCTGAAGAGCCTGTTCCTCACTTGGGTGGGAACTCGGACATGGGAAATGATCTTCTTTATCTTGGAAAGGCAAGGGAAATACACTCCTAATGCAAAAGAAAGGGTGTTTGAGGACACTTGGACAATCCCAAGAAGAGTTGGGAGGAGGCTAGATAGAGGGTTGAACTTTGGAAGGTCATCCTGAAGGATTTCAAGGCCCTTTAAGAGCAGAGCCTTACCTTATACTTGATCAGTCTTGGCAAAGGGTGGCACTCAGCATTCATCAAAATTTGGAACTAGCCTTTCCTTTGAATACCTTTCAGATTCAGATTCACATTTCCTTCTTGTTTGTCTGGGTAATCTTTGTATTGCAGGTGGCTCAGTGGTAAAGAATCTGCCTGCCAATGCAGGATCCACAGGAGACTTGGGTTCAGTTCCTGGGTCAGGAAGATTCCTGTGGAGAAGGAAATGGCAACCTGCTCCGGGATTCTTGCCTGGGGAATCCCATGGATCGAGTAGCCTCGTAGGCTGTGTCCATACCCTTTGCCTGGTGGGCAAAGGGTCCGACACAACTGAGCGACTGAGCACGCACATGAATCTGTATCTCAGGGAAGGAAGGAGTCGGGGAGATTTTTGGAAATTAACACCCAAGACCTTCCTGCCCCGCTCACCCTTCTCTCCACCCCAAAAAGAAAACGAACAAATTATTTCAGCTAAATAGAACGGCTGGTGGATTTTCCCTGGTGTTCCCAGGAAAAGGAGGTGCCAGCACCCTGGCCCGAGTTCAGATCCTGTAGATGGTACCAGCAGGTGTGGGTTAACTCTGGTCATCAGCAGTCAACATCTGCTCCACCTGCCACTCCCATGACCGTGTCACTGACAAGATCCAGGCAGAGATGAGTGTGGATGATGGTGCTGTGAATGTCAGTAACCTCAGATGCAAACTAGAGTTCACACAGCTCAAAAGAAAAGCAAACCAGCTGCTTCCTCTATTCAGGAGGTACCATCCTAAGCTGCTGAGATGATTCACATTAATACCTGTCTTGGCAACCCAGGTCAGGTTGCTGGGATTGAGATCCTTGCCAGGGCTTAATAAATGATATGAATCCCAAAGGACAAATCTCACCTGTTTCAGAGATGTGAACACGGCCGTGATGGAGTTGCTGATCATGGCATATGCGCTGAAGACCGCCTGTGCCCGGAACATCATTGGTGTCATCCCCTACTTCCCCTACAGCAAGCAGAGCAAGATGCGGAAGAGGGGCTCCATTGTGTGCAAGCTCCTGGCGTCCATGCTGGCAAAAGCGGGTGAGTGCGACCCACGCCCGGGGCCCCACGCCGGCGGTTAGGACCCTCCCCGGGCCAGAGTAGTCCATACCCCACAGCCATAGGTGGGTGGTGGATACCTGTTTCTCTGAGTGTTATTGGGTAGTTTCTTTGTCTTGCTTGCTTTTGCATAATTCTGGTTAGGGATTGTGAGCTTAGGTGTACCTTTTTTTTCCCTCTTTGTCCCGCTTCAGAGTGACCTTGTCTGCTTCAGGATTCTTTTTCTCAACTTGGACTTTTTCCTCATTCTACGTCCTGTTCATCTTATCATCATTGAAATTTTGGCTGACCATGTTGGCATTCAGTTGTGATCTTTTGAGCTTCAGGTCTAGATTTGTTTAAACCTTAGCTACCAGGGGGCTCAGTGATAAAGAATTCCCCTCTGCCAATGGAAGAGCTGCAGGAGCCACGGGAGACGCGGGTTCAGTCTGATCCCTGGGTTGGGAAAGTCTGTTAGCAGAGGAAATGGCAGCCCACTCCAGTATTCTTGCTGGAATAAGCCTATGGACAGAGGAGCCTGGTGGGCTACAGTCCATGGAGTCACAAAGAGTCAAATGCGACTGAGCTCGAAATTCTGTGCGTACATAGTAGCAAAGCTGGGTTTTCCTTTTACCATTTCTTCAGCTTATATACTCTCTTCCTCCCTGATTGTCTTTCTGTATAGCAGATCATAGCAGGTCATTTTCATCGTATGTTTTTGTAGTGACCTACTTTCTGTTCAGTGTAACAGCCTTTCAATTGTTGGGGTTTTATTTGCTTCATGTTTATTTAAAAACTCAAATATAGATCTGAGTCCTCAGAAACATACTTGAATTCCATTCTTTAAAAATGTGTAATGTTTTTGGGAAGAACAAGTAATTCTGGTTCTTTCCAAAGAACCAGAAATTTTGCTCTGGAAATTTTTCAGTGAGCTTGGCCACTTGCCATGAATGTACGTTGTCTTTTGTTTGGCACTGTTGCTTAAAAGAGTATGTTTTCACTGTTTTTCTGTAAGCGTACTTCCTAACCCGTTCTCTTAGGACATAACACAGATTTTTCTGGACTCTTCAGGGTTTTGTTCTTGTGTTTTGTGGTTTCTTTCTTTCTAGTATATATATTACTTGGCTTTTGCTTTCCTGTTCCTTCTGCATTTATCTACAACCCTTCAACATCTCTTCCTGGATCCTTTAATCAAGGCCTTACTTGTGTTTTACATCTATTTTTGCTCCAGTATTGAATGCCCGATTCATATTTTTGCTTCTGCCTGATTTTTCTTTTCCTGGTTTTCAGGCCCAAGCTAATGGTTAGAGTAAACGAGAGCACCGTTTTTTCTAGGTTTCGTTTTCTAATCCGCGTGGAAGGTATTAGGCTCCTTCACATCAGGCTTAACACTGTCTTCACTAAGTTTTGTTAAGGTTGCAAATAAGGTATAGAACCAGCGTACTTGATCACAGTGCCCCCTGCCTTCAGTCTTCTGTGAGGAAGCAGGCATTGGGTGTCTAGCTTTGTCCACTGTAGCTGTCAATTTGTAGGGGTGAACTTTGTAATTTTGTGTTTTAAAATTTCAGGTTTAACTCACATTATCACTATGGATCTTCACCAAAAGGAAATACAAGGCTTTTTCAGCTTTCCCGTGGACAACCTTAGAGCCTCACCTTTCCTGCTTCAGTATATCCAGGAAGAAGTGAGGAGCACCAGCAAATACCCCCTTGTCCTCAAAAGAGACCCCATGTAGTTCTTCTCTGGTACCAGGTTTCCGTGTTGGAAGGCGCACAGGGTGATCACATGATCTCTTGCTGAAGTCTTAATGCCTGAGGCAGCCAGCCAGGGTCAGCTTTGAGGCACAGGGGAGCTTTTATTTTTTAAAGACATTAAAGACGGATTTCCTTCTACGTATCTGTAGCCATTTGCTCATGTTTTCTAAAATGAAGGTTTTAAGAATTGTTTTCTATCTTCTTGATGTAGCCTACTTTGGCCATGATGCTAATTGATAGGGATTAACAAATGGTAACTGTGTGAATGAGATTCTAGCACACTTATTTGCCAATATGGATCATTTTTATAAGAGGAAAAAAGATGTCATGCCAGCACCCAAGTATTTTTGTTTGTCTATTTATTTTCTGATACCTTTTCAGTATTTTCTTATTTTTCCTCCAAATCTAGATTCCAAATTATAGAAATGCAGTGATTGTAGCTAAGTCGCCTGATGCTGCAAAAAGGTAAATAAGCCAGATACACTCATCCCTTTCGGGTGCTTCTGAAGTCAAAATGGGCTGTGTTAGTATCCGGGGTCTGCCCTGATAACAGCCTGTGAAAGCTCACAAGTCCAGCTTTCCCCCACATCATTGTCATACTCCAAACCACAGCTTTACCTCTAGTCTCCAAATAACATGAGTGGTTCTTGGAATCACTCAGTTTTCCCTTGGGAGAAAATGAAGTTCTTCCTTCGCGTTCTCAGCAAAAGGAAAAGAGGAATGCCACAAGCGCCTTTCAGACAGTGGTTTCTGAGACCTTTTTGAACAGAATTCTGAAGATGAGTGACTTCCCTGGCAGTCCAGTGGTTAAAACACTTGAGTTTCCACTGCCGGGGTCTCAGCTTCCCTCCCTGGCTAGGGAACTAATATCCCGGCCTGAAAAGTGGCCAAAAATTAGAGAAAAAAACAAAACCAAAAAGCAACTAAAGGTGAATGTGAGGCTGTTGGGCAAAGAGTGGAACCAAAATGACCAGAATCAGATGCCAGCCCACTTCCCCCCTAGGGTCCCTCTTGAGACATTTGCATTCTGGCCTGAGCCTCACGTTCTGACTTGTAGAAACAGTTACTTTCTGTGTCCCTAAAAGGTGGACTGGTATTTTCTTTCTGTGGTTAATGAAGTGATGAAAAAGCTGGGCCTGAGTCTTCATGCATCTCACCCTCTCCCGTTGGCTTCCTCTCAGGGCCCAGTCGTACGCGGAGAGGCTGCGTCTGGGCCTGGCTGTCATCCACGGGGAGGCCCAGTGTGCGGAGATGGACATGGATGACGGCCGCCATTCCCCGCCGATGGTCAAGAACGCGACTGTCCACCCAGGGCTGGAATTGCCGTGTAAGATCAGCCGTGTCTTTATTCTATTTGTAAATTGAAGACAGTTTTGAATAGTACGAGTGGCTAGGAGTTCATTCCTACATGGATCTATTCTGGTATTTTCTGTTTTTCAAGTTTGAATTTTTATTTCTTTTTTTAGTATTATTACAAGTTTTAGATTTTATTTCTTTTTTTTAGTATTAATATGATTTAAAATTATTTTATATTGGAGTACAGTTGATTTACAGTACCATGTTAATTTTTGAGTGTACAGCAAAGTGGTTTAGTTATTTGTGGTTGTTGCTGTTGAGTTACTAAGTTGTGTGTCTGACTTTTGTGACTGTATGGGCTGTGTAGCCCACCAGACTCCTCTGTCCCTGGGATTTCCCAGGCAAGAATACTGGAGTGGGTTGCCATTTCCATCTCCAGGCATCTTCCTGATCCAGGGATTGAGCCTGCATCTCCTGAATTGGCAGGTGGATTCTTAACCACTGAGCTACCAGGGAAGCCTAGTTTAGTTATACATTTACTATTCTATCTATTACACATATTATACATATGTATATATATACACATACACATACATGTATCTGTTTTTGAGATTCTTTTCCCTATACGTTATTACAGAGTATTGAGTAAAGTCCCTATGCTATACAGTCCTTGCTGACTATTTTACATGGAGTAGTGTATATATAATATAACTGTTAATCCCAAACTCCTAATTTATCCCCCTTCACACCTTTCCCCTTTGGTAACCGTAAATCTGTTCCCTAAGTCTGTGAGTTTGTTTTGTTTTATAAATAAGTTCATCTGTGTGCTTTTCTCAGTTCTGTTTATAAGTGACATGCTATCTTGGCATTTTAAAATAATTGAATGGTATTACAGTGATTTCATCTTTTGTGAAATACTTTGTGACACACATTTATAGGCATTGAGGACAGCAGAGCTGATCTGGGTAGTGCTTGGCTTTCCCAGGGTGTGAAATCATTTTGGCTTCAGTAAAAAGTGGTATGTGTAGTGGTGTGAAATCTTTTGGTAAGATGGGTGATGGCGCTTCCCAGGTGGCACTGCGGGTATATACCCGCCTGCCAGTGTAGGAGATGGAAGAGACACGGGTTGGATCCCTGGGTTGGGAAGATCCCCTGGAGGAGGGCGTGGCAACCCACTCCAGTATTCTTGCCTGGAGAATCCCGTGGACAGAAGAGCCTTGTGGGCTACAGTCTATAGGGTCACAAAGCGTCAGACGCGACTTAGCACCCTTGCACACAAGATGGATGTTGGCAAACATTTGTCAAATATCAGGCTTTGGTGATCAGGTACCTAGCATTTATTTTAGTGATGTAGCTCTTTTGACCTGAAAGAGCCTTGTGGGCTACAGTCTATAGGGTCACAAAGCGTCAGACGCGACTTAGCACCCTTGCACACAAGATGGATGTTGGCAAACATTTGTCAAATATCAGGCTTTGGTGATCAGGTACCTAGCATTTATTTTAGTGATGTAGCTCTTTTGACCTGATACCTGATTTTTTTTGTTTTTAGTAATTTTATTTGTTGATTTATATTTGGCGGTGCTGGGTCTCTGCTGCTGCACAGGCATCTCTTGTTTCGGAGCACGGCCTTAGCTGCTCCGCGGCACGTGAGATCTTCCCAGATCAGGACTCAAACCCATGTCCCCAGCACTGGCAGGCGGGCTCTTAACCCACCGCACCCTCAGGGAGGGCCTGTGAGGGCCTGTTCTCTCGATGCTCGAATGAAGTCTTGTCTCTTTTTTTAAAGTAAGGTGAAGTCGCTCAGTCCGGTCCGACTCTTTTTGACCCCATGGACTGTAGCCTACCAGGCTCATCCGTCCGTGGGATTCTCCAGGCAAGAGTACTGGAGTGGGTTGCTGTTTCCTTCTCCAGGAGATCTTCCCAACCCAGGGATCGAACCCGGGTCTCCC
>SJYX01016206.1:65151-99649 GCA_006410675.1 Oreotragus oreotragus
GCCTGCTGATAATTACTAACCTGTAGAATTACCCTGAATTTAGCCTCTTCCCCTTCCCTCACTACTCCTACAGGAGATGTTTCAGAATTAAGCTTTCCAAGACTTCCCCTGTGGTCCAGTGGTTAAGACTCCACACTCCCAGTGCAGGGGGCACAGACTGGAGAACTAAGATCCTGCATGCCACGCAGAGTGACTGGAAAAAAAAAAAAAGCTTTCCAAAAAAAGCAGAATGTCTGTTCTGAAATACTTCTGCCCGCTCAGTTTACTGGGGCTTCCCTGGTGGCTCAGCAGTAAAGAATCTGCCTGCAGTGCAGGAGCCTCAGGAGACATGGGTTCGATCTCTGGGTTAGGAAGATCCCCTGGAGGAGGGCATGGCAACGCCTCCAGTATTCTTGCCTGGAGGATCTCCCCATGGATAGAGGAGCCTGGCGGGCTGTAGTCCATGGGGTCGCAAAGAGCTGGACAGGACTGAAGCACGCCGCATGCCCAGTTTACTTACCCCCTTTTCAAGGAGAATTCCTCTGTCCTTTCTGCATCCTGTAGTTTGCTTTGTATTCGGGATGGGCCTTTTTCACATGTAAGTTTTGTAGTAGATAAGCCTCAACTTTAAGGACAAGTTAAATCAGGAAAAGATGATGGACTTGTGATTATTGTCTTCAGCTTCCTAATTTTCAGGAAACTGATTATGTCAGTGGTTTAGCTATCTGATAGTGAGGTTACATTCTTTGTCCCAGTAAGGTCACCTCGGAAGAAAATGAAATCAAGCCAGCTCTTTGGCAGCATTTCCCTGTTTACTTTCTACTTAGCGTCATTTATTTATGTTTCTTTACTGGAGTGTTTCTGTTCTGAGTGGCATTGCAGTAGGGTTCCTTCTCTGTGCGGGTGAGATCTTTGTAGCTCTGCTCCTCCATCCTCCATCTGGAGGTCCCCGTGCACCCAGGGTGGTCTGGGTCTTGGGTACACGGGGCTGCTGAGCCCTTGAAATGCGGTTGGTCCCAACTGAGAATCACGTGTGGAGAAGGCACACCAAATAGGAAGACAGTGATGAAAAAAAAAGTAAAACGTCTCTAATAAAGGTGCATATTGAGTATGTGTCAAAATGATAATATGTTAGGTATACTGAGTAAAGGAAAAAATCTGTGCGTTTCACCTGTTTCTTTTTGCTTTGTGATGTGGGTATGGAACGTTTAAACTCGGCTTCCTTGCTGCTGGACGGTGCTCCTCTAGATAACCCAACTCTGGGAGGCCCTAGGTGGATGAAGGGAAATCCACACGTTTTTAAATTGTCTGTCTGGGCTCTGCCACCCCATTCCAGGGAATGTGATGTGATGACTTCATTCACCTAGTGACCCTTGGCTGACTGGGGTCTTGTGATCTGTTTTGCTTTCCTAGTGATGATGGCCAAGGAGAAGCCACCCATAACGGTAGTTGGAGATGTGGGAGGACGCATCGCAATCATAGTGGTAGGTCACCGTTCCCCCGCTGCGCAGAGATCACATCACTTTTAGTAGGTGTCCACCTCGGGATGGGTGTCCAGTGGTGATGATACACTTAAATGGGTCCGTCTAGTCTTGAACACTCCCTAGGACAAGTAGCAGAAACTTTTAAACCAGATGAACAGGGATTATTATTACAACTTACGCATGTAAAATGAGCCCAGTAGTAGCACCTGTAAGGAAATTCAGTTCCACAAATAACCTTTGTCTTCAGGGCTCTGGGTTCTGTGAAAGCAGCTGACCCTACTCCTCACCCTGAAGTCTGTGGGCCACGGAGTGAGCTAGATGGGCCTCCATTTCCACTGTTGAGAACGTGTGTCTCCTTTGTTACTTTAACACAATACCTGTGCTCCCAGCTCTCAACTGCTTCTGCTGGGCCACGGGATCCGACCTTTACTATGGCTCACTTCATTGCTCTGTTGCCATCAATTAACTTCCTCTTGGGCAAACAGTAAATGGGACCCTGGCTGTGCAGTTTTCATCAGAAGTATGAAATCGGGAGAGGAGTCTTGGGAGATCTCCTGAGCTGAAGCCGGGATGTCACGTGTGACTGTAAGGCTTTGCCGAGCTCTCCTCGGGAGTTCAGTCTGTGCAGCTCTGTTGCCGCTGCCGAGGGCTGTTTACTTCTGTCTTTGACCCGGGCGATGACTCCGTTCTTCTACTGGACACCCTCGGAAGCGAAGTGCAGAGAGGCATGTGTTTACAGAGGCGGGTGGAGGGACCTCCTCGAGCCCGAGTGCGGCTCTCTCCGCAGGATGACATCATCGACGACGTGGAGAGCTTCGTGGCGGCTGCGGAGATTCTGAAGGAGAGAGGCGCTTACAGGATCTACGTCATGGCCACCCACGGCATCCTGTCCGCAGAGGCCCCCCGTCTGATCGAGGAATCCTCCATCGACGAGGTCTGTCTACTCTGTTCGAGGTTTTAAATCTTGATTTTATATGGAAAGAGCTAACGTTGTTTCTGTGTAAGGTAGACATCCTGGGTGAGCCATTCAGGGAGGCTCACTTAGTCCAGCATAGAGGTCTGTCTGCTCCTGAGCTATGATTTGCTGCTCTGTCTTCCGTGAATAGTTCAGTGGCTCAGTCCGTATCACTTCCTCCCTCTCCAAAGACTGAAATCATGTTTGGGTGGCTAGCAGTCTGTCTGGGCAGATGTCACATTTACAGTTAGAAATATGGGCTTGCCTGGTCGCTCAGCGGTATAAAGAACACACCTGCAGTGCAGGAGCCGCAGGAGACACAGGTTCCATCCCTGGGTCGGGAAGATCCCCTGGAGGGGGCATGGCAACCGCTCCAGTATTCTTGCCTGGAGAACCTCATGAACAGAGGAGCCTGGTGGGCTACAGTCTATGGGGTTGCAAAGAGTCGAACACAACTAAAGTGACTCGGCACGCGTGCATGCCCGGTTAAGGATATATGTCTATTTTCATAAAGACTTGCTCTCTGTACTTCAGTATAATTTGATTCTAAAGTAGCATGTCTCCCAAACTCTTTTCTAATAGGAAGGTTTCTCGCTGGGTCTCACCCTATCATTTCTGCATGCATAGACCAAGACCTCCATAAGTTTCTTTTGAATCCCTTCCCTTGAATGTAAACCTTCCCTTGTGTAGTGTTGGTTTAGTTTGTAAAAACACACCCCGTAAAGTAAGGCTTTGTCGTTTGAAACTTGGTCTGTGGGTACCAAATGTCAGATACACGTTTCCAAGTGACCATGTCAGGCCACACAACGTCAGTGACAGTGTTTATTTTCTGTTACTGCGTCAACCAGGTGGTGGTGACGAATACTGTCCCTCACGAGGTGCAGAAGCTGCAGTGTCCCAAGATAAAGACTGTGGACATCAGTCTGATTCTTTCTGAAGCAATCCGGAGAATCCACAACGGGGAGTCCATGGCGTACCTCTTCCGGAACATCACAGTGGACGACTAGCTCTCGCGGCTGCCTTGGTCCTAGAGCTCCTAAGGAAAACATGTGAAGAGCAGTGCCATCAATTATGTACATGGGGTTTCCTTTCAAGGGAGGCACATGGTTTCTCTTGCCAAGCTTGGTGGGTAGGAGGCATTAAGATAAGATAGTCCAGGGGTCGACAGGGGTCATGGGGGCGTGGCCTCAGCTGTCTGCTGTCGCCATCCTGTCTCTTAAAGTTAGATGCCTTCCTGAACAGGATATGAAAATCTTGCTGATGTTGAAAGAGAGTGAAAGGCAGGTGAAATCCTGACTCTCTAACTTTCATTCAGTTGTTTCCACCGCAGACACGTCTGTGTTAATGTTGAACCTGGTTAGGGAAGCTGAGCACCGTTCCTATTCCGCTTGTCTCGCTGGTCAGCTTTCCCCAAGCCTTTTCTAGAGAATCCTGTTTTTCTTTAAGAACCTGCTTGCCAACAGCCAGTGAACAAGGAAGCATCGGTGGTGGTGCTCCTAGGGAGGGCTTCTCCTTAGCAAGTCACGCCTCTCTCTGGATCCCCGCGTTGCTCTTGAACTGCAAATAAAGGAATTTGCTGTGTTGTTAGTGTCTTCGCTGCAGCGCTCCCCACTCTCCTGCCTTCTGTCCAGACGCTGCAGAAGCCAGTGCCTTGAATGCAGATGGCCCAGGTCCATGGCTGGCCCCAGCCCTGGACAGACGTGCCCCTCTGCACATTCCATCCCCTTCCCCTCACGTTCCCTGAAGTTAAATTCGTGTTGAATAATAAGTGATATTTGAATGTTTGAATATTCATATCTGAATATTTGAATGTTCGATATTTGAAACCTAAGTAGTTGTTATTCTAATAGATGTAAACCATACTTTTTCCCCTGTGTGCTAGGTGACACTTAGGTTGGTTGCGTTACTTAGGACTACACTTCATTTTTCTGCCAACATCTAAAATGACACAGTCCTAATTCTGTCATAGTTGACATCTTATTTGTCAGGTAAAGTTCTTCTAGTCTGATCCAAGTCAGAACTGAATGAAACAGGAGGGAGCAGTGTCTGCCCGGAAATGAACTGCAGTCGCTCATTTGTTCCATTGGTTCCTGAGAGATAATAAACGCCAATTCACTTACTTGTACCATTGCATTTCTCTGCGGGGAAGTTTCCTGGACATTTTTCTCCCTTTCCTAACAGCTAGGAAAGTTTCCCAGCCCACCATGGAGACTTGAGCACATTCCCTTTCTCAAGCACACAAAAAAGTTGCCTTCTGTTAAGAGTCCAAGTAGGAGGATCTTGAGAAAAAGAACTTAATTGTGAAATAATTCCCCTGGTTGTAGAGGAAGTGCCGTGGACTGCTGTTACTCAGCAGACTGGTTTTGTCCTGGAGCGTTGGGCCAATGATCCTTCCTGGGTCTCTCTCATCAGCTGTCAAAGGGGAGGTTTGGAATCGAAAGCCAAGGTCCTTTTCAACCCCAAATTCCATTTATACCTCCTGTGAGTGTTCTCTGTGTCTCTAAGAGAGATTTTTAAATGTACTTATTTAACAGAAGCACATAAGTGTACATTTCCTGGGATTAGAATTGGAGTTTATTAGAATAAGCCCTTTGCATTGGCATTGGGTGAGTCCTAGTGTGTACCTGTCATGATTGCAAGTCTCAGGGACGGGAAAATGGAAACATGAGGGCCCAGAGAGTTGATGTTCTGGCCTCAGCTAGTGTAGCAGCAGCCATATTCTTCTGGAAGGTTCTGAACTTAGAATCAATTCAGCCCACACATCTCACCCTGCAGTACAGCCAACGCTCAGTCCAAAAGCTTCAGCTATGACTCTGTGACCTGGCTTTATGTTTTCTAATGTAGGAGTGTATGTGCACAGAAGACTGCAAAGAATTTTTTTCCCTATTCTTTGGCCACTCCTTGCAGCATGTGAGATCTTAGTTCCCCAACCAGGGATCGAACCTGTGCCCCCTGGGGTGGACACTCAGAGTCCTCCCTGGACTACCAGGGAGGTCTGAATAATTTGTTCTGATCTCAACAACCCATCTGAAGGCCTGTTGTGTGTCAGGCTCTGGGAAAAATCCTTGGGTGGTTAACCCTCATGGAGGTTACAGACTTGTTTTAACTCCATTTCCAAGAAACACTGCTTTTGTTTTGGAGGGAGGTAGGGAGTGAACATGGAGGCTTTCGATTTTACCAGTTCAAACTAAAAATTTGACTTTGAAAAGCAGTGAAAATCATATCTAGTAAAAGTGCCAGTGCAGGTTTTCTGTATCTGGAAGGTCAACACTGAAAGCGGTACCCATTTCCTGGGGGACTCTGGCATGGGAGAGTAAGCCTCAGTTGCTGAGAGCATCACTGTGCCCCTGGTCCTGTCTCATCAGCCCTGCCATGTAACCAGGGGAGATGCTGGCTCGTGACCATGTTAGTCTGTTCTGAGATAAGCGAGACCAGGGCAGCACAGAAGGTTCTGTCAGCTGGTGGCTAACTGGAGCCACCTGGGTCCTGTGACTGGTCTTTAAGTTACCTTCCCTTCTGATTGAGCAAAGATACGGCAACTGTGCCCAAGAGGCCAAGGTCTCACGACTGTGTCTCTTAGATTACCATTGCCCTGTGAAAGAAACACACAAAACCCAGTGGCCATGAGGCATCTTAAATCTTCGCATTATTGTGACACCCCCCTCCTAGAGTGAATCAGCTGGAATCTAGGTGAGCCTTAGGGGGCCTCCACCCTTCTACCCCCAAATTGACGTGTTCCCTGGGGTGGGGGTGGGGGGCGTTTACTGGGAACAAAAATTGGTGGCACTTTGGGGCTTGACCAGGCCTTTCCCTACCCATTAGAACAGGCTTTCCTTGGGTCTGGGGTGGCTTCAAGGACCGGCAGGTCTCCGCGCAGAGGTCAACTCTCCGCGAGGCGCATTCTTCCGTGGAATCCCCGAATGCGCCTTGGGGCCTTCACAACCGCGCAGCGAACGGGGCCACGAACTTCGTTCCAAACGTCTGCCGGCCTCCTGGACACTGCACTCCCGAGTTCGAGCTCGGTGATCGGATGGCGGCGGGCTGACGGCAGAGGCTCTGCGGTCCCGGGACCCGGGTTTCCCGGGAGCAAAGAGTGGGGAAGCCCAGTGGCCGGGCGCTACCTCTTCGTCCTCCAGAGAGGCTCCAGACCGAGACTGGTGCCCAGCGCGGCTGAATCCAGGGGCAGGGGCGCCCCGGGGCCTCTCAGGGGCCCGGAAAGGCCCCGGAGGCGGGGCAAGCAGTAAGGCGGGCAGGGCCGCTCGAGAAGGCGCACGATGCCGCCCGCGACGGCGGCCCCCTCGGTCTCCCTCCGGGAGCTGGTCGACCTCGCCATCGGCACCCCGGAGGTGGGCGCCGTCAACTTCACGGCCCTGCACACGCTCCTCGTGGCCATGCTCAAGAGCCTCAACCTGCAGGATACGCGGATCGACTTCCAGTCTCCGATGCTCGACCAGAGTCGCTCCTTTGAGTCCCCGCGGGTGTCGACCAGCACCCCGCAGCTGCCGGCGCCCAAAGAGAGGCGAAGGAGCAGCGTGGCCAGGGCGCAGACGCTGGAGACCCAGGTGAAGGACCTGGGCGGCCAGGTCCAGGACCTTGGCCGGCAGCTCAAGACCCTGGGGAGCCAGGTGCAGGCCATCGTGGCGCACGTGCAGCACTTTCCCACCGAAACGGCCGGGCTGGACGACCGCGACTGGCTGGAAACGAAGGATTTGGCCCTGGTGACGCAGGAGAAGGGGCAGACAGGGCCGGCGAAAGGCAAGAGGGAAGGCAAGAGGGACAGCAAGCCGGTCTTCCAGGTGGGTGTGCGGGCAGCCCGCCCAGTCCACGCCGCTCTCCAGCGCCCCGCCCCCAGGGAGCTGAGCTTCTGAGACAGGAGTCCCCCAGCCCGGAGGCAGGCTTGGGACGGCCAGGCCCAGGCCAGGAGCCCCATGGCTCGATTTCTACTTCGCAGGGCCCCGAGCTGCTCCAGGACCTCATGAAAGACATGAAGATTTTGAAGGAAGCCCATCAAATGAAGGTGCAGCCTGAGTTGCAGCCTGAGGTGAGGGCGGCAGGGACCCCACCTTGAGGAGCTGAGTGACCCCCTTCCTGGGCAGCCTCCTTCCTCCCTTCTGTTTACCCGGGGCTCACCCACCACTTGTCAGACACCCATGCTTCCTGAACAGACCCAGAGAGGGCCCAAGAACTTCTCAGAATGTTCTTTAAGTGACTTTCCTTTAAACTAGAATAAAGGAGCAAGGTGGTGGGTTGAGGGATAAAAGTTTGGTCCAAGGAAAGGGAGCTAGAACGCAGAGGGTCATGAATCACCACCCACAGCCCCCCAGGCAACACCTCTCTCACTTGGATCTTTGTTTCCTTGGAGAGAGAAGCCAGGAGCCCTGAGCGTAAGCATTTCCCAATGAACAGTAGAGCCCTGGTGCGTTTCAGTTCCTGGAGATACCAGGCCAGGCTCCTGTTTCAGGCCCATATGAGGCCGAGCCCGGGATTAGAGCTGGAAGAAGGAGGAGCAATTAGAAGGAAGCCCAGGGAGAGAAGAGTGACTTGAGGGAGAAGAAAAGCTCGAAGGAGGAGGCCACCGAGAACCTAGAGGGGGCTCGCCACCAGGCCTCTGTGCCCATTTCATCTCAGGCCTCCAGCCCCCAGCCAGACTCATTTTTGCTCTGGAAAGCTTTTCTTTTTAAAGTGGTGGTGGTTTTAGGTTTGTGGCTTCTCCAGTGGCTCAGCAGTAAAGAATCCCCCTGCAGTGCAGGAGGCCCAGGTTTGATCCCTGGGTCAGGAAGATCCCCTGGAGGAGGGCATGGCAGCCCACTCCAGTATTCTTGCCAGGAAAACCCCAGGGACACGGGAGTCTGGCAGGCTACGGTCCATGGGGTTGCAAAGAGTCAGACATAACTGAAGCAACCGAGCACATTTTTAGATTTGGGGTTTGTCTTTGGTCTTTAGACTAAAAGCTGTTTTACCTTTAGATTCGTAGTTTCTGAAGGTCTGCCAAAGTTCTAAGGAGCCACGTGTTGTTGATTTGCTAAGTTGTGTCCAACATTTTACAATGCCATGGACTGTAGTCCACCAGTCTCCTCTGTCCAAGGAATTTCCCACCCGAGAATACTGGAGTGGGTTGCTATTTCCTCTTCCAAGGAATCTTCCTGTCCCAGAGATTGAACCCGTGTCTCCTGCATTCTGCAGGTGGATTCTTTACCACTGAGCCACCTGGGAAGCCCCAAGGAGCTGCTTTAAGTGGTAGCAATTTGCTTTGATCCTTCAGAGACACTTTTCCCTTTAAACAGTGCAGACTTTCAGACACCCAGTCATCTTTGTTCTTGAGAGGCGAGGTCAGTCTGATTCCAAAGTCCCGCTAGTGGGTTGTATGAAATGTATCCTGGGACCAAAGAAAGGGTCCCACCCCCGCACCATTTTTGTCCGGGGCACCCAGCCCCCGGGTACCACTCACCATGCCCCATGCCCCTTCCTCTTGTTGCCTGGGAAGAGAATGGGGAGCCTGGCTTGGCAAGCTTCTCTGTACCTTGAGCTCCTCTAAGACCCAAGGACCTCCTTTCCTCTTCTGCCTTGTGTGTGTGTGTGTGTGTGTGTGAGAGAGAGAGAGAAAGAGAGAGTGTATGTATAGGGGCCACTGGAGGGGCTGTTTTGATCCTCAATCTCTGAACTCTTCTTCCAGCAACTCCTTCAACGGATTGAAGAACTGGAGAGGATAATTAGAGAAAAGGACGAATTCCTGGTAATATCAGCCAGTTCTGCGGGAAAGGGTGGTGAGAGGGGGGGTTAGAGGGTAGGATGGTTGCCCAGAGCCTGGCCCCTCTCCCGGGGCTCACCCAGATTCCCGTCCCAGGGGTCTGCATGCCTTCATTCTAGGCTGATGTATGTCCCCTGCCTTTTGCGGTGCCGTCCCTGGCATGTGGGAACATTCTTTCCCTGCTCATTGGCCCATCTGGGGCCCACACGGGACACGAAACCAGCCGCTCAAGATTCACTGGTTTCTTGAAGGACAGTACTTCTCCTTGGGGCTTCGGAAAGACCCACCCCATCCTGTCCTGCTCTGTTCTGTTTCTAAAGCGTCCTGGGATTAAACTAGGGGTGTGTGTTGTGTGTGTTCGGTGTGTGTTGTGTGTGTGTGCTTGTCTGTGCGTGTTGTTGTTCACTGTCAGGAATTATTAAACCGGAAGCTGAGTGGGATGCCATCTTCAGAAGAGGCCACCATGGTCACCTGGGAAGAGCTGGAGCAGGCGATTACTGATGGCTGGAAGGGCTCACAAATGGTAAATAAGGGTGGAGGGTCCTGGGGGTGGGCAGTGGTCCTGGAAGGGGCCCCTGAACCTCACAGTGTTCTGTTACGTGGATGTTTGTAATTTCCTTCATGAGTTTTCTATTAATATTATGGATAGTTTTAATGTTTTTCCCCAAGCTTATAAGGAACCCTGCTCTAATGTGACATTCACACAAGTGAAGGTATTCATGGGGTAAATTCCTAGAAACAGAATACATGTTTATAGTTTGGCTGCTGCTGCTGCTGCTAAGTCACTTCAGTCATGTCCGACTCTGTGCGACCCCATAGAGGGCAGCCCACATGAAGACGTGTGTGAAATGAGAGGTATGGAAATGAAGACGTGTGTGAAATGAGAGGTATGGAAATGAAGACGTGTGTGAAATGAGAGGTATGGAAATGAAGACGTGCGTGAAACATTTGAAAATTGTAAAGCACTACAGAATTTAAGGAATCTTTCATTCAATTAAAAAAATCAGCTTTCAATTAAAAAATGAATGCTATTCAAAAAAGACTTAATGAACACCATTTGGCAAAACAATTTTTCAGTTAGCCTAACTAAAATGGATTTCTACTTAGGTTAAATCTGTCTTTATTATTACATTCTTGAGACACTGACAAGAAACTATTTTCTTATAGAGAGAAATAGAATAATATAAGAGACTTGGGAATATGGTTGGAATGACTGTCAAAATCGTATTTCTTCCCTTTAACACTATCCCCTTGCCAAAAGCTTACCTCAAAATAAGGTGAAGAATAATTTTGAAAGCTCTTAAGCATCATATGTAAAGCATTAACATTATATTTTTTTAAAGAAATAAAAATTGTTACCGTACCTTGGGAGGTAAGAAGTTTGTTTAGTAACTAAGTTGTGTCTGACTCTTTGCGACCCTGCGGACTGTAGCCCCTCCAGGCTTCTTTTATTTCTTTTTAAAGAAATAAAAATGGTTACCGTACCTTGGGAGGTAAGAAGTAAGCTTGTTTGCTTAGTAACTAAGTTCTGTCTGACTCTTTGCGACCCTGCGGACCGTAGCCCTCCAGGCTTCCCAGACAAGAATACTGGAGTGGGTTGCCATTTCCTTCTCCAGGGGATCTTCCTGACCCAGGGATTGAACCTTCTTCTCCTGCGTCTCCTGCATGGGCAGGTGGATTCTTTACCACTGAGCCACCTGGGAAGCTCCTAAGGAGTAATACTGCGCGATTGTGATTAAGGCATGAGGTCTAAAAGCACTTTGTCTGGACTAGAAAGCCCAGGCTGCCACTTTCCTAGCTCTGCATTTGTAACAGGGGATGGGAATCAAAGCACCTGCCAGAGGGTTGTTGACAAACTTAACATATTAATATTTGTCAGTTGCAAGGAACAGTAACTGGCACAGAGTGAGCTGTTCAGGAGGTGCCAGTACTGCTGCTACTGTGCTCATTTACAACCTTTTCTAGCTCTCTTCAGAGATAAAACTCCCAGATTAAGAAGAAAATAACTCTTTAATCCTGATATGCTAAACCACTACCATCAGGCCCTCCTCCAAGCTACAGTGTGTATATAGATCTGCTATAATTCCTGGCCCCTCATTCATTCACTGAACATTTGGTATTGGCTGCAAGCTGGGCAGACAAATGTAAGGGAGTGCTGGTCCTCAAAGAAGCCCTCTGGTTCCTCCCTCTTCCTGGGGGAGATAAATCGGGCTGGCAGCACCATCGTGCAGGCAGAACTGCCAAGCTCGCTTCTGGCCAACTCACTCGTGCTCTACTGAATGAAGTGTCACTGCCCGTCCTCCACTGGCGCCTGGCTCAGCCACGGCTTCCGCCACAGCCCTCTCAACTCACCGGCCCACTGTTTACAGGCCACTTCTGAACCTCCCTCACACTTTCATGGCCGAAGGCAATCTTCTCAGGAAGATGTCCTCATCAGGCGCATCAGCTTTAGATTGGATGGAGCATGTGTTCCCTCGGGATCTACTCACTATGGTAAAGAAATCAGCGAGGTGCCACTTATTTCCATGCTGCTTAAAGACTTCAGCCATCTCCTTGATCATCACAGAGCCAGTGCGGGGATCCCGTAAAGCGACATGATCTACCAAGGGGCAAAAAAACAAAAACAACACTTCATCCATTCCCCCCTTCTACTTGCAGCAAACTTGTTCTTTGCTCCATAGTTAAAACCTAGAAAATGGCTTTGAACCGATAATACAGAAACACTGGCATTATGGAAAAGAATCTAAAAAAGAATACATGTATGTGCTTAGTCGCTCAGTTGTGTCTGATTCTTTATGACCCCATGGACTGTAGATTGCCAGGCTCTTCTGTCCATGGGGATTTTCCAGACCAGAATACTGCAGTGGGTTGCCATGCCCTCCTCCAGGGGTTCTTCCCAACCCAGGGATCGAACCCAGGTCTTCCTCATTGCAGGTGGATTCTTCCCCATATGAGCCACCAAGGAAGCCCCCCAAAAGAATATATACGAACCACTTTGCTGTACACCTGAGGCTAACACAACACTGTAAATCAAATACACTTCCATAAAAACTTTAAAAAAGAAACACTGCATTAAGATGGAGAATCCTCATGGACAGAGGAGTCTGATGGGCTCAAGTCCATGGGGTCGCAAAGAGCTGGACACAACTGAGCGACTAAGCAGAGACAGAAGACGTGTGTGACCGGTTGCACACAACCTCTCAAGAGGAAACTTTTAAATACGCATTTTTTATCTAGCTCCAAAGTTTTCAAATATACACAAAAGTGGAAAGCAAAGTTGAGTGACCCCCGAATAATCATCCCTCAGATCTTAGAGTTATTAGTTTTTGTCCTATTTGCTTTATTTACCCCCTTTCTGGGCTTCCCAGGTGGCACTGGTGGTAAAGAACGCCTGCCAATGCAAGAGACATAAGAGATGCAGGTTCAGTCTCTGGGTCAGGAAGATGCCCTGGAGGAGGGTGTGGCAACCCACTTCCGTGTTCTTGCCTGGAGAATCCCATGGACAGAGGAACCGGGTGGGCTACAGTCAATGGGTCAAAAAGAGAGCTGGATACAACTGAGTGACTTAGCATGCACGTACACATCCCCTTTCTACTTTTTTATTGCTGACTTTTGCTCTAGCATTTTAAGCTAACCTTAAATCTATCCATATGGAATTTATTTGGGGGTATTCAAGGGTTTGACTACTGAAATTATGCTTATTATTAGATTGAAAAACACAAAATATGTCTGTATAATATAGAAGGAATGTGAAAATGGCACTCTGTCATAGTAAACCTGGGTTGGAACACAAAAAAAACACAGGACATGTTTGCAACTTCAGGGTATGCAAAGGTTTCTTACAACACAAAAGGCATAAGCCATAAAAGAAAAAAGTTGATAAACTGGACTAAAAACATAAAATGCTTGCTTTGCAGCAGGCGAGGCTTTGACTACTGAACCACCACTGAATGCTTACACAACTTTTGCTTTCTGAAAGACACCTTTAAGAAAATGACAAGCCAGTCACAGAGTGGGAGAAAATATTTGTAACTTGTATCAGAGAAAGGACTAGTATTCAGACTATACGTAACTTAATAAGAAAACAACCCAGTGCAATACTGGGCAACAGGAGATACGTGAATGGCCAACAGGTGCGTGAACAGATGGTCAAAAAAAGGCCCGTACAAATAGAAAGGTAAGTATTTTTATTTAAGTATTTATTTTTGATCATGCCACTGGGATCTTAGTCCCCGAACCAGGGATTGAACCTGTGCCCTCAGCAGTGAGAGCACAGAGTCCTAACCACTGGACCACCAGGGAGGTCCCTCATTCTTAAATGGCCACAGTTACTACTGGGCGGTGTG
The DNA here is from genome assembly GCA_006410675.1 of Oreotragus oreotragus. Lineage (NCBI taxonomy): Eukaryota > Metazoa > Chordata > Mammalia > Artiodactyla > Bovidae > Oreotragus > Oreotragus oreotragus. The sequence goes on from SJYX01016206.1 coordinate 78,664, forward strand.
TCCCTGTGGGGCACTGCATGACTTCTCAACTTAGGACATCACAATGGAGCTTGCTCTTTAGCTCAGCAGCCCTTCAAAACTAGGCACCCCTAAAACATGATATCAAAAAACACAGCACCATCTGACTGGGGAACCATAACTTATCTGAGCTGGTGGTTCACAGAATTAAGTGTAGCTGTGAGACTTCACTGTGGCCCCCTGATTTAGAGACTGCAACACTAGGGTGTATACCCAGAATTGAAACTGCTGGTCATAAATACATTTTAAATTTTCTTGGTGTCACACATTAATCTCCAAAGAGGCAATATAACTTGCTTTCATTGATGGTATATGGAAGTACTCGTTGCCCCACAACCCCAGACATATTTGGTACTGCCTCATTCCAACGGGGAAAAATGGGTGACCCAAGGCAACTCCTTGGTGGCCCAGTGGTTAGGACTCTGAGCTTCCACTGCAGGGGGCATGAGTTCGATTCCTGATCAGGGAACTAAGATCCCACATGCCACACACCATGGCCAAAATAAAAAAAATAAATGGGATCATGAAATTTAAAAAAAAAAAAAAAAAAGGGATGACCCAAAAGATTCCATCTTACTACATATTCCAAGTTTTTCCACTTTGAGCGCTTGGAAAGTGTGTTAGTCACTCAGTTGTGTCTGACTCTTTGTGACCCCATGGACTGTAAATGGCCAGGCTCTTCTGTCCATGGAATTCTCTAGGCAAGAATACTGAAGTGGGTAACCATTCCCTTTTCCAGGGGATCTTCCCAACCCAGGGATTGAACCGGGGACTTTTGCACTGCGGGCAGATTCTTTACCATCTGAGCCACCAGGGAAGCCTTCGGGCACTTTAAATATTCCTCCAGTTATAAAACCTAATTCTTGACTAAAACAAAAAAGCTAAATGCTATTCTGGGCTAACAGAAACGAATGGAAATCCCCAAGGCAAACCATTTCTCCAAATGAAGAAACTGAAACTTGGACTAGNTTCTTTACCATCTGAGCCACCAGGGAAGCCTTCGGGCACTTTAAATATTCCTCCAGTTATAAAACCTAATTCTTGACTAAAACAAAAAAGCTAAATGCTATTCTGGGCTAACAGAAACGAATGGAAATCCCCAAGGCAAACCATTTCTCCAAATGAAGAAACTGAAACTTGGACTAGGAGGAGAAAGTGAACAGGAACACCAGAGTTGTGCTGTGCCTAAGGAGAAGTGTCAAACCTGAAAGATGTGCCTGGGAGGCAGGGAGATAAACTTAAGATTGCCACAGAGGTCCACATGGGTGATGACGCTCTCTAAAGGCAAGTATGCCAGATTTATGTCTCCAGGAGTAAGAGATTAAGATTCAACAAATGAGCTAGGAGTTCAAACACACCAAGAAACAAGCCCCCACGAGTGACAGGCAACAGAAACCACCGCAAGAGAGATTCCCAAAGGCTTTAGATTTTGGAAGTGCAAGATACAAAATATAAAACAGCTGCGTGAAAAGCTTAAAGAGATGAATGAATCACAAGGAGGGTCAAGCAAAGACACTGTTGTGTGATCAGCCAGATTTGGGTGTAAAGGATGTTACCACCTATAAATCTTCCTGAAATGAGTTTCTAAAGAACATTCTTCATGAAGAAAGAACATGGTCTGAGATTCAGGACAGACTAGAGAACAAAGAAGTGGGAAGCACAGGGGTAAATAAACAAACATACACTGGGGAAAGAAATGGCAACCCACTCCAGTGTTCTTGCCTGGAGAATCCCAGGGATGGGAGCCTGGTGGGCTGCCGTCTATGGGGTCGCAGAGTCAGACGCAACTGAAGCGACTTAGCAGCAGCATAGTGCTTGTCACCCTAGTACATGCCAACCTATCTGATGAAAATGTGTTGGGTTAATGTCTTCATTTNCACTCCAGTGTTCTTGCCTGGAGAATCCCAGGGATGGGAGCCTGGTGGGCTGCCGTCTATGGGGTCGCAGAGTCAGACGCAACTGAAGCGACTTAGCAGCAGCATAGTGCTTGTCACCCTAGTACATGCCAACCTATCTGATGAAAATGTGTTGGGTTAATGTCTTCATTTAGAAGAAAATTAGGATAAAGGAATGTAAGAATACATAAGTGATTTCATATAAATAAAGATACAAAAATGAAAGAATTAGCATTCTAAGATTGTTCTGTGTATCATCAGGAAGTAAGAATAAGCTTTTTATTAACTTTAGGTTAAGTACACGCATATAACATTTCAAGGGGAATCAAGAGAAAAAGAGATGTGAAATTCATACCTTCCAAGTCAGTAGAGAGACAAAATGTAATAATAATAACAAATCAAACTCATAATCAATCAAAAACAAGAGCGATAAAACTACCATACTACTGTATAAACCAACTACACTTCAATTTTTTAAAAGAAAAGCAATAAAGGAGGGGGAATAAAGCAAATAAATAGCACCAGGTATAATGGTAAAAGTGTAAATGTATCAATAGTGACAATAAAGATAACTCGTCGTCTTAACTCACCAGGAAAAAGTGATATCAGATTGGATTAAAAAACAAAATCCAGCTATATTCTCTTTAGAAGACCACCGAAAACATAAGGACCTAAACAGGTTAATAGAAAAGGCCTGAAGGAGATATATCAGGCAAATATGAACCAGAATAACATATTCTAGAGTAAACTAATACCATAAAAAAGCACTATTAGGAGTAGGAGGTTCACTAAACAATGATTATAATATTTATGTCACCACAAAGTATAACAATTCTAAAATCTTATCCCTCTACTAAAGTTGCCTCAAAACAAATAAAGAAAACAAAAATAGATAACAGAACTACAGAAGAAATTGACATATCCACCATGATAGCATGACACGCTAACACAGTATCTCAGTGGTTGCCAGGTCATTGCTTTCTACTAGGTGTCCTTATCTTAAAAGACATGCTTTCTCAAATATCTGCACAGCTCATGCTCTCATGGCCTTCAATTCTACACAATAATCAACTTCTCAATGGGAACATGTCTACACATCACTTTTTAAAAAACTACAACCTCCACTCCTGCCCCTCAATACTCGCTCTCCTTGTTCCCGCATTATTTTTCTTCTTAGCACTTATCACCATCTAACATATTTTACTTCCGGTATTTATTTCACTGAAGGGTAAACATCATACAGAAGAGTGTGTGAAGCATATTGGAGTGGGTTGCCATTTCCTTCTCCAGGGGATCTTCCCAATCCGGGAATTGAACCTGGGTCTCCTGTGCTGCAGGCAGATTCTTTACTGACTGAGCTACAAGGGAAGCCCTCTGGGTACATAATAACCCAATAAATTTTCATCAGATGAACACACTCCCAGAATTGGCCCCCTCATCAAGAAACACAAGGATACCGGCACTTCACAAGTGCCCTCTTGGTGCTGTGGTCATAACCATTGCACACACGATACACCCTGACGGTGAGTAGCACCCTGACTTCCACCTCCCACCACTGACTAGTTTCGCCTGCTTTTGCACTTCATAGCAGCGGAATCATAAAGCAACCCAGTACCCACTTTCTGTATGTGTTTATTTTCTGTCTCCCTCCCCAGAACATAAGCTCCCTGGAGGCAGAGATTTTCCATTCTTTTGTTCGATACTGAATCTCTAGTCTTCAACATAAATAGCCAGCACACAGTCACAAAATTCATTCATTCAACAGAATTGGAGGTCAAGTTACATTGTCTTGACCCTTAACTGTTTCATAAAAATTCTGTGATTAGTTTGTCAAATTCAATGAAAAAACACTTTAGAATTCAATTTACAAATTAATTTTGGGGAAAAAAAAAAACCGGTCATTTCCATTGTACTACAGTTTTCAACCATGAGCATGGTACTTCCCACCACTGATTCAGGTCTTCCTTTATGTCTTTCTGGAATGTTCTCTCATTTTCCCTAATGAAGTCTTGCTCGTCTTTTGTTAGTAATTCCCAGACATCATTCACTAAAGCAAGACAAAGTAATACGGTATCTTTTTTCTTTTCTCTTTTATGTCCTAAGTGATTATTGTTACTGTATTCAAAACTATTGATTCTAGAATACTGATCCTTCTATTTCTGTTCTTAATGCATTGGCTAGGACTACCCAATGCCATGTGAAAGAGCAGGAGTGAGAATGGGTTACACCTATTTGGGTTACACCTAAGCAGGTCACACCTGCTTGCCTTACACATAACTTTAACATTTTCAGCTTCATAAAAGTATAATTGACCACTTACTATCTTCCATACATATTTTAAGGAAATGGTTTAGTAAGTTTCGACACATGTATACTTAAAACCGACATGATGAATCCAGTCCTCCCCCTCCAGTGTTCTCATGGCCCTAGCAGTCCTGCCTTACCTCTTCATCCCCATCCGCAAGGAGTACTGATTTGCTGTCTGATAGACTAGCTTGTACTTTGGGGAATTTTATATGCATGGAACCACAGAGTTGTCTGCTTTATTCTGTCCGGCTTCTTTCAGGCATCAGGAATACTTTGACCTTCATCTAGGCTCTAGCATGTGTCAGGAACTCATTGCTTTTATTGTTGAGTAGTCCTTCACGTATGATATACCACAGTTTGTTTATCCTTTCACCTGCTGGTCCTTTGGATTGGTTCCAGTCTGACTATTTCAAATAAAGCTGCTGTGGCATTCATGTGCAAGTGTCTATCAGGACATATGCTTTCATCCCTCTTGGGTGAATAAAGTTACATCCAACTTTAATGGGGACATTTTCATTTTACATTTCTGTCCTTATTTTCCTTTGCTTCCATTTCTTCACTAACATTTTCTTGAATTGTATATATATGTGTGTGTGTGTGTGTTATATGTTTTATATACACACACACACACACACACACATATATATACATACATAAGCTATTTTGATCTTTTCAAGAAAGTCAGTAGAAAAACAGCTAAATAAATGCCCTTGACTTCTATCTTCTCTACATTTTCCTATTTCCCTTCCATGACTGAATCAAGTCCACTCCTTCATCACACAACACTCTTCTGGATTGTTATTAGTATTAATAATAAAGATAATAATATAATCAACATAATATTAGTAGTAAAATTAATCAATTTTTAACTTATTATGCCAGTTATTACAATAAGCACAATACCTGCATTCATAATTTAATTTATAAACATCTAAATGACATAAGAAAATTTTATCATTCTTATTTTGCATAAAGAAACTGACATAGCTAGAGGCTAGAAAACACATAAAGGTCTCAAAGACAGCAGAGTTGGCTTTGGGTCAAGATCTTTCTCACATGAAAGCCAATGATCTTATTTCATATGTGATACTCTGCTAAGAGGATGGTGTCTCCCTGGAAGAGATGAACAGTCAGATGCAAACCTGTCATCTCTGAAAGTGGAATAGTTTCTGAAGGGAGATGGATGGGATAATGAAAATTTCTCCCATGCACATCAATCTATAAAGCACAGATAATTTTTTTAAGAAAGATTTCTGGGAATGCCCTGGTGGTCCAATGGTTAGACTCTGCGTTTCCACTGCCAAGGGCCCAGGTTCAATGCAGGGTCGAGGAACTAAGATCCCACAAGCCTTGCAGAGAGGCAAAAAAAAAAAAAAAAGGATTTTCAAAAATCAGTAGGAATAACCTAAACCCTCTGGATGAATGTGTATCTTCAAGCCTCACTATCTTACCTGCTTGGGTGGGATATATGATGAAATAATCACTGAATGTAGGCAGCCTCTTCTTCTCTGATCCATCATCCAAGTCCATGGGTTCATCATCTGTTTCAACACCATTGTCTCTTCTTTCTGTTTTTTGAGGAATGAAAATACAAACTACAATAATATACCACTGACATGAATAACCTTTAATAAAAGTCACAAGAAGCTCTTGTATCTCCACAAGAGAAATAATTAAAACCAAAGTTATATAAATCAAAAATTACTCCCACGAGCCATCTAGAATCACATGAATGATGGGACATCCCTCAGAAAATTGTCCACCTCTCCCCCAGAATCTGAGGTTCTCACATCCACCTAATGATTTTAATGACTTAGACCTTCTTCAGCCTAAATTAACCATCCTAACCCAGGTAAGCTGTCACTCCATCCCTTTCTCCCAGCTCAAAGTCCCTAGTATGCTATATAATGAATTTAATACAATTATTAAAAAATAATTTTTAAAACTCACTTTTCTTTCCTCAACCATCAACATGAGAATTTCCTGGAAAGAAAATGATACAAAGGCATCCCCACTTACCCCCTCTGCAGGCCTGGATTATAAAGATTTTTGGTTTCCCTTGAAGTGCTGGACAATTTTTATTGTTAAACATTTCAAAAATGTCTTCCAGGCTGACTTTTTCACCATCTTTCATTTTGATAAAACCTTCTTCTCCATGGGACATAAGAGTAACAAGGCAACAGCCAATGTCATCTTTAATTTCATTTAGTCCATCACGGAATGATGTTATTTTTCCAAGTAAGTCCTGTAAAACAGGATAACATATTAAAAAAGAACTGGAAGTAGAAAAAAAACAGAAATCCCAGAAATGGCTTCTTTACAAGGTGAATCCATGAGATGACAAATATGCAAATACCTACATCTCTCGCAGCGCCAATATGACTTATCACTTCCCTTTTGGTTGCCTTCAGACTTCATATGATTTAATCTTTTACCAATGGTGGTTCTTGTTTGACAAAACTATGGCACTTCTGATTCTCTATAGCCAAAAAATATAACAAAACTATAGTTCCCCAAAGAAATAATGTATTAATGGTACATTTATTTTATTTTATTTTATTAACTTATTTTATTGATTTATTTTTAAATTAATTTATTTATTTTAATTGGAGGCTAATTACAATATTGTAGTGGTTTCTGTCATACATTGACATGAATCAGCCATGGGTGTACATGTGTTTAACTTATTTTAATATAAAAATTATTTTATAAAATTAATACCCCCAGTAAGCTAGAAGTGGTACGGAATGGAGAGTCTACCCAATCATATCCACTTGCAGAATCAAGAGGCATCTGCAGAATCAGTTCCCCTATAAAGACAAGCAAGACAGGAATGACTGCTCTCACCATGCAGTACCAAAGATCCTGGCCATTTCAACACAGCACAGCAAAAATTAAATGAACTATAGATACTGGAAACAAAGCCTCATCACTTACAGATAATATGACTTTCTAGAAATATATTCAATTAAAACCTACTAAAAGTAGAGATCTGCAAGTTGACCAGATACAAACTTAATTTACAGAGATCTAGAGTTCCCTAATTACCCAGGAATAAAACATTTAAACTGGATAATGGAAAAGGGATCCTTTGAAGATCATAACAAAAGCAAAACATTACCTAGGAATAAACCTAACAAGAAATGAACATTATCTAAGTGAAGAAAATTACTTAAAAATCTTCAGTGAAGAGGCAACATAAACTATGACAGCCTGAAGTTTCTGATCGAGATGACTCAATACTATTAATTTGTTAATTAACTCCAAATTAATCTCTAGTCAATGTCATATGAGTTAAAACCTCAAAGGATTTCTGTGAAACTAGATGGTTCTCAAGGTCACAGAAAACAGATGCTCAGGAATAGCAAGGTACTCAAGAATAGCAAAGAACATTCAGAAGTAAAAAACAAAGACAAACAAACAAAAAAAACAATGAATGGGAGATAGATCATCTCAGCTGTCCAAATGCACTATAAAATCATGGTGAATGAAACATGGATATACCAGTGTAAGTATAAACAAATATATGAATAGATATTTTACAATCCAAATACACATACAGGGATTTAATATATGACAAGAATGCAATTTCACATATGTGGGGAAAGGATGTACCACCAACAAATGAGAACTGGCTTGGAAATAAAGTTAGACCTCCCACCTCACTGTTTCCGTGAACAGAAGGCTAACCTTAACTATAAAGATATTATAGATGAGGTGGATGAAACTGGAGCTTATTATACAGAGTGACGTAAGCCAGAAAGAAAAACACCAATACAGTATACTAACACATATATACGGAATTTAGAAAGATGGTAACAATAACCCTGTATGCGAGACAGCAAAAGAGACAGAGATGTCTGGAACAGTCTTTTGGACTCTGTGGGAGAGGGAGAGAGTGGGATGATTTGGGAGAATGGCATTGAAACATGTATAATATCATGTAAGAAACAAATCGCCAGTCCAGGTTCGATGCAGGATACGGGACGCTGGGGGCTGGTGCACTGGGATGACCCAGAGGGATGGTACGGGGAGGGAGGTGGGAGTGGGGTTCAGGATGGGGAACACGTGTACACCCGTGGCAGATTCATGTTGATGTACGGCAAAACTAATACAATAGTGTAAAGTAATTAGCCTCCAATTAAAATAAATAAATTTTAAAAAAAAAAGAAAAATAATTGAAAAAATATTTAACTAGGGGGCTTCCCTCTTGGCTCAGTGGTAAAGAATCCGCCTGCAATGCAAGGGATCAGGGTGTGGCACCTGATCCGGGAACCCACATGCCAAGGAGCAACTATGCCCACCTGCCACAACTGCTGAGCCTGTGCTCAAGAGCCCAGGAGCCCCAGCCACTGAAACCCACACGCTCTAGAGCCTGTCCTCTGCAACAGGAGCAGCCCCAGCAGTGAGAAGTCCCAGCCCGCCAACTAAAAGCAGCCCCGCTCACGGCAGCTAGAGAAAGCCCAGCCAGCAACGAAGACCCAGAGCAGCCAGAAAGAAACCGTAAACTTTCAAGCTGGGAGATCCTGGGGCTTAATCAAGACAGAAACACCAAGAAGCTGACAGAGAGAAAGACTGACAAGTTTACAGCAGAAACTTCCACACGACTTCAGACAACAAAAAGTCAAAAGGCAAGCGGCGAGGCAGGAGACACATATCTGCAGTCTACTTTGTCTAAAATTCAGGGGAAAGAACTACAGAATAAGAAGAGAAAACCCAGTAAGAAAAAAGAGCAAAGGCTGTAAACAGGTAATTCACAGAAGGGAAAACACTGACCAAAAGAGGTTCAACAGTCAAGAAAATGAAAAGTGAGATAATTTTACCAGTAAGATTGCTAATTATTTACAAATAAATGTTGACAGGATGTAGAGAAAGAAGTCACTTCTGGACCTTTGGGAGAATAAACCAGAAAAACATTGGCAATTATCTGTCACCTGAATGGAAAAGATGGATTAAAAAAAAAAAAATCACATAACACAGAAGAAATTCTGGTACAATCCATGGAAAACATGAAGGAGTCTGCTTTTAACTTTGAAACAAAATCTAAATGTATCGAGTACTTACTATAGGCCAGCTATTATCCTGAGAACTTTTACACAAAGCAGCTCATTTCATCCCCACCCCAGCCCTACATAATAAATTACTATAACCTCCCCGTTTTAGAGAGAAGAAAGCCGTCCATTAATTTAAGGCAGAATTTCTAGACAACTACCCCACTACTGACATTTTGTGTCAGGTAACTCCTTGCCTNTATCCTGAGAACTTTTACACAAAGCAGCTCATTTCATCCCCACCCCAGCCCTACATAATAAATTACTATAACCTCCCCGTTTTAGAGAGAAGAAAGCCGTCCATTAATTTAAGGCAGAATTTCTAGACAACTACCCCACTACTGACATTTTGTGTCAGGTAACTCCTTGCCTTGGGGGCTGTCCTGTGCTTCGACGCATGTGCAGTCGCAGCTGGGTTCTACCTTGGCATCTACACTAATGCCAACAGCACCCTCCAATGATGAAAAACAAAAACGTCTCTGTGCACTGGCGTGAGTGCGCGCCGCGTCATGTCCGACTCTTTGTGGCCCCATGGACTGCAGCCCGCCAGGCTCCTCTGTCCCTGGGACTCTCCAGGCAGGAATACTGGAGCGGGTTGCCATTGCCTTCTCCAGGGGATCTTTCCAACCTAGGGATGGAACCCGCGTCTCTTTTGTCTCCTGCATTGGCAGGTGGGTTCTTTACTGCTGTGCTACCTGGGAAGCCCAAAAATGTCTCCAGACAGTGTCAGAAGTAGCCCCCACGGGGGACAAAGTCACCCCCAGTGGAGGATTAGACTAACAACTGGTAAGAGATAGGACTCCGCCTGGTAAGAGAAAACTCCTGTGCAGTTTTCCTAGCCCTCCTGCTATGCTGTTCCTTCATATTCACTACCAACGACTCCTGGGGTCTATGAAGGACTCTCCCCTGTTATTAATCCAAAACACGGGCAGGGCTCCACTCCAGTACTCTTGCCTGGAAAATCCCATGGACGGAGGAACCTGGTGGGCTGCAGTCCATGGGGTCGCGTAGAGCAGGAGACGACTGAGTAATTTCACTTTCACTTTTCACTTTCATGCACTGGACAAGGAAATGGCAACCCACGCCAGTGTTCTTGCCTGGAGAATCCCAGGGATGGGGGAGCCTGGTGGGCTGCCGTCTATGGGGTCGCACAGAGTCAGACACGACTGAAGCGACTTAGCAGAAGAGTGAGGCCTTTGGCGCCACCAAGTGGCCATCTGGGGTGCACCGAATACCGTCTTGGTACAGACACCCTCCTAGTCTCCTTGCTTTCTGAGGTCAGGGCCCTCTTCGAGGGAAGCAGCATCAGAGCGCTCAAGGAAGAGCCTGCAAACCAAGTGACCAGCCTAGAAAAAGGTGGCCTCTGCTTTCACTGCCATTTTGTTTTAAGCCAAGCTTTTTTGCATTTACCCACATATCACTATTCTGTTTCAAGAGAGCAGCACATTTTTGGGGATGCCAGCAGAAGACACCCGCAAGACCTAAAAATAAGCCTCGACAGAAGCGCCTCTCGACTTTCTACTCGTTCAGAAGTGAGAAAGTGTCAGGGTTCTGACGGCTGCCCAGAATCACGAACAGCCCCAGAAGCAGATGAGAATAAATATAAATATTAATTTTTGAGAAGCAAGAGTCAGTAATGATCATAATGAAAGCAGTGGAGAGTTTCACTCTCTCAAGCTGAAGAAATACAACATGCTTGAGCCCCAATTTTTTTTTTTTTTTTTTTGCCTTGTTGGCAGTAACTCTAAGGTGATTGTGAGGTACACTGTCCGCCTGCATCATGAGTAGACAGGCAGGACTGAGGCTTGGATGTGAGTACGGGGAGTGGGGGTGTGTGTGATGAGTACAGAGGAGTAGATCACACGCTTGGAGACGTGGACAGAGTTGCTACACTGTCCATGTAGCAACTACAGTTCAAGGAGCTCAGAATTCACATGAAGGATGCTCATCCCAGGAACTGAGTGTGGAAGGACGCTGACTGCTTGTTCCCAAGGGTGTGTTCTGATGGCCGACTGGGCAGGTCTTTGCCGCTTTGCTCATATACCCAGAGGTGCTGCTGATGGTTCTCTTCCGCCTTCTTTTTCTCTCCTTCCTCCTCCTCCTCATGGTACTTCTTCAAGCAATTCTTGTATCAGTTGCATCCCTCGGGGAGAGGTCTTGGAGAATCTTCTGTAAAATAGAGTTGACTACCTCCCATGATTCACCTTCTTTTAGAATCTGATTTGTTCTTGACTGCACTGGGTCTTTGTGGCTGTGTGCAGTCTTTCTCTCGTTTCAGTGAGTGAGGGCTCCTCACTGTGGTGGCTTCTCACATGGCAGAGCCAGGCTCGAGAGTGCGGGCCCAGTAGCTGTGGCACGTGAACTTAGTTGTTCCACGGCATGTGGAATCTTCCTGGACCAGGGATCAAACTAGTGTCCCCTGCATTGGCAGGCAGATTCTTTAGCACTGGACCACCAAGGAAGTCCAGAGGCATGGAATCTTAACCACTAGACCACCAGGGAAGCCTCTTAGTCCCCTATAGATAACCTGTTTTCATAAACAATGCCTCAGACTCTTGTCTCTGTTCGTGTATGCCTGTTCTTTCGTGAGAGTCAATACAGACAGTTCCTATCTATGGAGTTTCTGAGTTTGTGCTTTGCATTTTAAATACATGGTTTACTTTCCCTACTATGAACACTTCTGCTGCCAGTGGTCAATGGTGGAGTAGACTTTATATTGTAAGCTTAATAAATTACTCATGTCCTTTATTTCTAGACGCAATAAAAGTTGGAGTTGATCACGTGATTTAGCAGGTTCCCCCCCCACCCCTTTTTTTAAATTTATAGTTTGGCTGTGTTGAGTCCTCATTGCCACCTGTGGCCTTTCTCTAGTTGTGGCGAGTGGGAAATATCCTCTAGTTGCAGCGCGTGGGTTTCTCACTGTGGTGCCTTCTCTTGTCATGGCGCATGGGCTGTCTATGCCTGTGGGCTTCAGGGGTAGTGGTGTGCAGGTTTAGCTGCCTCATGATATGTGAATCTTCCCAGACCAGGGATCAAACCCATGTCCCCTGCACTGGCATATAGATTCTTAACTATTGGACCACCAGGGATCTCTCCCCTCCTGTCTTCTATGAGGAGAATTACATATAAGGATACCATTTACAAATGTACAGACTCAAAAATCTGGAGAACTGTCTTTCAAGGATGTCAAAGTCAGTCTTTGTGTCCAGCTTAGTTTTGTAAGGGTGCATGTTTTTCCCCCAAGGGCTCTAAATCATCTTCATCAGATACCCCAGACTTCCTACCCTCCTTTCCTGAGTACTTTTTCCTTAGAGACACTGATTTCTTTCTTCCTCTTTCACCAGATCTCAGAGTCATCAACAGGGCTTCAGCGGCGCAAAAGACAGAGTTCCATAACATCAAGTGACCTAATTGCAAGTGGAGTCTCCACAAAGCATCCAGGTGTTGACCAGGCTGTGGACTCTGCTGGTTTTATCACAGACAAGACCTTTTCAGGAACCAGCGGCATAGGATACCCCTTCGATGGGCCCCCTGGCAGGGAACGAAGCAGAGTTTCCTCTGCCACTGGGTTTCCGGCTAGAGAACAGCACTTAAGGGCCCGCGATGAAGCTGGCCTGGCCAGACCCCATCCGCCACCTATGTCCCAGTTGAGGGCAGAGCCAGATCGCCGCCAGTCTAGAGAGCAGCACAGCTCAGGGCATCTACGCAGAGATGAACGGGATGCCCACCTTGGCCCAGTGTATCAGGATGTGTCCTTGCCCAGAGATCGACACCCTCAGATGTCCCCAGATCAGCAAAGGGGAGTGTTCGCTAGCCAAGGCCACCTCTATGCAAGGCCAGATCAATATGGATTCAGATCATTTGATTCAGATCAGCTTGAAATGCTGTATCCCAGCACTTACGTGCCTGGCATGATTCCCATCAGTGTGGATCAGCTTGGAGTGATGCTGCCTGCAATGGATGAGCAGGAATTGGCACTAGCTGGCATGGCTCAGAGTGATGCGGTGCCACCACTGGTACCTGGCAGAGGTCAGCCGGGATCAGAACAGCCTAGTACAGATCAGCCTGGTACAGTTCCACTTAGCACATATCAGCTTCCTGGAACGGACGAGAGTGGTGTGGGACCACTTGGCACTTATCAGTCTGGAGTGGTACCTCTTGGTGCAGATCAGCATGGATTTGTAATATATCCCATGGATCAGCAAGTTTTTGTACAGCCCAGTTTGGGAACATCTGGCTTCATACAACCTGGCACAGAGCAGCATGAGATGATCCAGCCCGGTGCAGGCCAGGCTGGTGTGGTCCAGCCCGGTGCAGGCCAGGCTGGTGTGGTGCAGCCTGGTGCAGGCCAGGCTGGTGTAATGCAGCCTAGAATGTATCCACGAGGTTTGGTGCAACCTGGGATGTATCCTCGAGGTTTCTTGCAACCTGAAATGTATCCACGAGGTTTGGTCCAACCTGGTATAGATCAGCCTGGCTTCATGCAGCCTAGAATATATCCACGAAGTTTGGTGCCACCTAGAATGTATCCACGAGGTTTGGTGCAGCCTGGTGTGGGTCAGCCTGGTATGGTGCAATCTGGTGCAGGTCAAACTGGTGTGATCCAGCCCGGTGCAGGCCAGGCTGGTGTGGTGCAGCCCGGTGCAGGCCAGGCTGGTGTGGTCCAGCCCGGTGTAGGCCAGGTTGATGTGATCCAGCCTGGTGCAGGTCAGCCTGGTATGGTACAGCCTGGTGCAGGTCAGCCTGGTATGGTACAGCCTGGTGCAGGTCAGCCTGGGTTGGTGCGACCTCAAGTGGATCAGTATGGTTTAGTACACCCTGATAGAGGTCGACATGGCTTTTTTCAACCTAATATATCTATGCCTGGCTTGGTCCTACCTGGGGCATATCCTCCTGGTCTGGTCCAGACTGGTGCCTATCCAGGTGGTTTGATCCAACCTGGGGCCTATCCACGTGGCATCATGCAGCCTGGTGCCGATCAGCAGGGTTTGGTTCAGCTTGTAATAGATCCACGTTGGAGGAGGCAATCTGGCACAGGTCGAAGCATAATACCACCAGGCACAGAGCTTCTCGGGTTTCCAACATACCATGCCGATTCTCGAAGTTTTACATTACCACACCCATACCAGCAAGGTGTGGCACCTCCTGGCAGGGATCAGTATGGTCAGGTGTCATCACTCCTATCCAGTCAAGGTCTGACACCATCAGGTACAGACCGAGAAGGTTTGGTACTACGAGAAATGTATCGACAAGGCTTGCTGCAGCGTGGCCCAACACCATTAAGCACAGCTGTAGGATCTGCACCCCAGGATCAACAGCATTTGGAAAGACCTGAACCAGAGCAGCGTGACCAGGCTGTTCCCGACTCTATCCCAGACTCCCAGGGCTTAATGTATGGTGGCCCAGGGTATCAAGGTGTAGATCAGCAAGTCCAGGTAGGTGTGGGTCCAAAAGAACTATACGTCTTAAGCCAACCTGGAGTTTCTGTTCAGACTTCCCCAAGCCAAGACGCCCCCATTCCCAAGAGCACACATTCCCTTGACTATCTGGACCGAGGCTCATCCGAAAGGAGTGATACTCAGAGTGAGAGACGTGAGTCACTGGATAAACTGGCTCCCAGCTTCCCCATAGCCGTGGAGACATTTCATATGATGGGAGAGATTATCGCCCTCTACGTGGAGCTCAAGGAGAACATAAAGGACCTGGATGAGGAACAGGCTGGCCAAACGGACTTGGAGAAGATCCAGTACCTGCTGGCACTGATGGGTGGGTGCTGCAGGCACAGAGGAGAGACCGTTGTCCTCCTCAGCTGATTTCATCCTTTTCTCCTCCTGTGCCTCTGCCTGAGACCCCCGAAAATGGCATTTCCATTCTCAGCCATTCTGGGTTCTCCCATAGCCTTCAAGGGTCCAAGCTGTTGGTGTTTAGTCACTAACTTATGTCTGACTCTTCGCAGCCCCATGGACTGTAGCCTGCCAGGTTCCTCTGACCATGGGATTTCCCAGGCAAGAATACTGGAGTGGGGACTTCCCTGGTGGTCCGGCGGTTAAGAATCTGCCTTCCAGTGCAGGGGAACACGCGTGTGATCCCTGGTCAGGGAACTAGATCCCACATGCTGCAGGGCAACTAAGCCCGCACACCAAAACTAGAGAAGGCCTCGAGCCACACGACAAAGACCCTGAGTGCTACAACTAAGACCCGATGCAGCCAAATAAATAAATATTCAAAAGAAAGAAAGAAAGAAAAAGAATACTGGAATGGGTTGCCATTTCCTCTTCCAGGGGATCTTCCTGACCCAGGGATCGAACCCATGTCTCCTGCATTGCAGGTGGATACTTTACCACTGAGCCAGCAGGGGAGCCCTAAAAAGACACTCCTTTCTTCCCATCCCCTCTCCACCCCAGCCCCCAGGAAAAGCCAGACAAATGATCCATGTTGTTCTTCATTGTGAGGCTGGGATTGGGAGCCATTAGAAATCTGATTTTTCTGACTCGAAGATCTCTGTTCTCCATAGTCAAGAAGTCCATACCCCCTGACCTGCAGGAACAGCTGAAGACCTTAAAGGCCTTGACCAAAGAAATTCGACAAGAAAAAGCGAAAGTAAGGGAGGGTCCACCTGCTTTGCCTTCCAATGCCAACAGTCCCACTTCCCATTTTCATTTTCATGGACTACACAGTCCTTTCGCCTCCGTTACTATCACAGGGATCTTTACAGTCCCCTCCGATGGGAAACACACCCCAGATTTCAGCGTGTTTCTTTCCTGGATCTAAAACCTGACATTCAAAGCTATTAAGATTCCACTGAGCCAGCAAGGTGGCCTGGGCTCCTTTCATTACATGTGGTCATTTCCAGTAACACCCACTGTCCCTGGAGCAGCCTTGGAGTTTGTGGGACTGTCCGGGGCCAGCAGTCATGGCTAGGGGCTGTTAGGTCTTCAGTCCTTCTCTCTGTCTCTTTCTTTTTAAGGTTTTTATTTTGATGTGGATGATATTTAAAGTCATTATTGAATTTGTTACAGTATTGCTTCTGTTTTTTTTTTTATGTTTTGGTTTTCTGGCCCTGAGGCATGTGGGAATCTTAGCTCCCCTACCAGGGGTTGAACCCATACCCCTTGCATTGGAAGGTGAAGTATTAATCACTGGACTAGCAGGGAAGTCCCCAGACATTCTCTTAATGCCAGCTCTCAGGTGGTAGAGAATGCACCTGCAATGCAGGAGACCCTGGTTCAGTTCCTGGGTTGGGAAGACGCCCTGGAGGAGGGCATGGCACCCTACTCCAGTATTCTTGCTTGCTCCCATAGACAGCAGAGCCTGGGGGGCTACACTCCATGGGGTCGCAAAGAGTCAGACACAGCTGAGCGCCTGAGCAACAGCATCTTCATCCACGGGGTAGACGGACTGAATGTCAGGAAGGGACCTCAGGCTTTGCTAGAGGATTGGATTAGGATTAGGGGGTGGGATGACTTGCCTGGTGGTCCAGTGGTTAGGACTCTGTGCTTTCGCTGCCAGCAGCCTGGGTTCAATCCCTGGTTGGGAAACTAAGATCCCGCGAGCCTCACGGTATGGGGGGGAAAAAAAAAAAAAGAAAGGATTAGGGAATGAGGGAGGTGCTTGCTGGGCCTGCAGAGGTACATTCAGAAAGCAGAGATCTCAAGCCCGCCTGACACTCCTCTTCCATTGGATTTGTAGATGGAGAAGATGAGCAAGCTCCTGGAGGGTCATGGGGAGAAAGAAGTAGGAAAGGAGGAGAAAGGTAGCCCGCTGAACCTGCAGCTGGGTGTCCTCAGGTAGAATCCCCGGCTGAGTGCAGCCTGTGTCCTGACATCACGTGTTCTCAGCCAGGGAGGCAGTAGCAGCCTCTGGCCCCCTCGTTCCTGAACCGACTGCCATCTTTGACCCGGATCACGTCTGCTCTTCAGGTTGTCCGTTCCTTGTTCAGGTTGCTAGTGGAAATTTCCCTCGTTCTTAAAATTTTCCCTCGTTCAGCACCAGGGCTTGGAAGAGCACTCCTTTCCCTGGACAAAAAGCTCCCTAGATTCTGTCCACAGTTGGAGGCTTCAGAGCATTTGCTGGAGCCCCTCGGAGCAGTCTCTGCACAGGGCCAGGCCTCGCCCCCTTGAAGCCTCTCAGCCGGGCACACTGGGCACCCGCCTCCACGGCAGGCAGGGCCTTGGACGCTTTAGGCTGAGCCTGGAGAGGGGATGTGAAAGAGCGCCGGGCTGCCTCCTCCATCCTTGACGGCCGGCGCTCAGCCATGGTGGGCCCCGGCCCCTGGGCGGGTAGTGGGGCTGGACCATCTCTTGTGCACACAGAGTCACCATGGCCGACATCGAGAAGGAGCTGGGCAAGCTGAGGGAGAGCCAGGAGAAGGGCAAGGTCAGCATGGAACATTCAGTCTCCGAAGCCTCCATTTACCTGCAGGATCAGGTGAGGACCTTCAGCCACAGGGATGAGGGCCCTTCTCGGAGCTGGCTGAGGGCAGTAGGGATGCTAAATGCTTATCCAATATATACTTGGCAAGTATTTTCTCCCTTTCTGGGTTGTCTTTTCACTCTCCTGGGAGTGTCTGCCTTTGCGTCGTGAGTGTTGGTCACCCCAGAATGTTCCCAGTGAGGACTGTCTGGACTCAGACCAGCTTTCTGAGTGCCCATAGAAGGATCAGATGGGCAAAATCATGGCCCCAGAGGGCTCATGACGGGAACCCCTTTATGCTAGAGGCCCCATTCAGGACCCCCTCCAAGTTTGCCAGGATGGTGGTGTGCACCATTTCACAACCCAGGACTGACTGTCTTGGGTAGGATGGCAGTAGACGGTGTGTTTGAGAGTCACGTGTTATCCCAAGGCTCAGGCCTGAGCTTAGCCGCCTCCGGGGCTCCCCAGGGCCACACCTGGAGGGCACCCACCTGCCGCTGGGCAGGCCCAGCTCCTGGCTCTTCAGGAGAGCCTTGACTTTTCTGGTGGCAAGAGTCGTGCTGAGCTCAGGCCAACAGGAGCCTGGTTGAAAACACAGACGTGCAGAGGAAACTGGGAAGGGCAAACTTCCAGGCCAAGGGGCTGGTCTGGCCCGGGCCACTACCTGTCTGTCCTTGTGTGTCTCTTTTGAAAAAGATTTCTTTCTTTCTTTCTTTCTTTCTGGGCTTTGCTGGGTCTTCTTGGCTGCGTGCGACGGCTTTCTCTAGTTGCCTCGCGCAGGGGCTACTTGAACGCAGTGCAAGGGCTTCTCAGGGCGGCGTCTTCTCTTGCCGCCGAGCGCAGGATCAAGGCGCGCGGGCCTCAGAAGCGGCTCTAGAACGCTGGCTCAGTCGTCGTGGAGCACCAGGTTAGTGCTCCTTGGCATGTGGGATCTTGCCGGACCAGGGATCGAACCGGTGTCCCTTGCTTTGCAAGGCAGACTCTTAACCACTGGACCACCAGGGAAGCCCTCTGTGTCTTTTGTGTCTGTCTTTCCCTCTGTGTCCCTTTCCTTAGCATCTTTCTCAAATACCGCTGTAGCTCTCTCCCCTTCTGTATTCCGTCGGCTTTCTTTTCTTTTTTTCCCATTTATTTTATAATTGGAGGATAATTGCCTTACTATGTGGTGTTTGTTTCTGCTGTACAACAACACAAATCAGTAATAATTATATATATATATATCCCCTCCCTCATAAGCCTCCCTCCCCACTCCCATTCCACACCTCTGGGTCATCACGGAATGCCAGGCTGGGTTCCCTGTGTCAGTCAGCTTTCTTATCTCTCACACATGGTCCCAAAGGGCTGCCCCAGGCCTTGCAATGTCACATGCTTCCAAGAAGGGGGGCCCTAGGTTGGCTCAGCCCCTCTCCCCGAGGCAGGCAACACGTCACAGATCTTTGCTAGTCTGGTGTCTACCCAGGACCAGTCCTTTATGGGGACAAACTGGGACCTTGGGATCCAGGAGAGAGCAGGAGGGCCAGTGGAAGGACTTTGCTCCCACCCAGGCCGTGAGAGACCCCTGCAGTGGCGACACTGGTCACATTCTCTCTCTTTTTTTTAATTGAAGTATAGTTGATCTACAATATCACATCAGTTTCAAATGCACAACATAGTGAATTCAGTATTTTTACAAATTGTACTCCACTGAGGGCTGCCAAGGTGGCTCAGTGATAAAGAATCTGCCTGCCAAGCTGGAGACACGGGTTCGATCCCTGGGACAGGAAGATCTCCCGGATAAGGAAATGGCAATCCTAAACGACTAAACGGCAACATGCTCCATTGGAAGTTATTGTAAAAGAATGGCTGTTTCCCTGTGCTACACAGTAGAGCTCGGCTGCTCGTTTATACACAGTAGTCTGTACTTAGTTCCCCCCTCCATCTTGTCCCTCCCCTGGCCCTCCCCTAGCTGTAACCACCAGCCTGTTCTCTAGACCTATGAGTCTGTTTCTGTTCTGTTATACTCACTAGTTTGTTTTATTTTTTAGATTCGACACATAAGTGGCAACATACAGTATTTGTCTTTGACTTACTTCAATAAGGCTAATATTCTAGGTCCAGCCATGAAAATGAAGTGAAAGTGTGAGTTGCTCGCTCATGTCTGACTCTGCAAACCCATGGACTCTTGGCCTCCAGGCTCCTCTGTCCATGGAATTCTCCAAACAAGAATACTGGAGTGGTTAGCCACTCTCTTCTCTAGGGGTCCATCCAAGCTGTTTTGCAAATGGCAAATTTTCGGGTTTTATGACGGAGTAGCATTCCATTTTCATACGTCAACCACATCTTCTTAATCTGTTGATGGAAACTTGGGCTGCCCCATGCCTTAGCTATAGTAACTAGTAACTAGTGCTAGTAACTAGTGCTGCCGTGGACATCGTGGTGCATGTATCTTTTTGAATTCGTGTTTTCATTTTCTTCAGCTATATAACCAGGAGTGGAATTGCCGGATCATATGCGAATTCTGTTTTTAGTGTTTTTAGAAATTTCTGTACTGTTTTCCACGGTGACTGTACCAATTTACATTCCCAGTAGACTTTTTGGTGCTAGCTTTTCTGAGAGGTGTGCGATGATATCTTATTGTGGTTTTGACTTGCATTTCTCTAGTAGCGATGTTGAGCATCTTTTCATGTGCCTGCTGGCCATCTGTATACCTTCTTTGGAAAAAATATCTATTTAGGTCTTCTCAGTTCAGTTCAGTCACTCGGCCGTGTCCGACTCTTTGTGACCCTATGGAGTGCAGCGTCCCAGGCTTCCCTGTCCATCACCAACTCCCAGAGCTTGCTCAAAGTCATGTCCATCAAGTCAGTGATGCCATTCAACCATCTCATCCTCTGTTGTCCTCTTCTCCTCCTGCCTTCACTCTTTCTCAGCATCAGGGTCTTTTCCAACGAGTCACCTTCTTCCCATCAGGTGGCCAAAGTATTAGAGTTTCAGCTTCAGCATCAGTCCTTCCAAGGAATATTCAGGACTGATCTCCTTAAGAATTGACTGGTTGGATCTCCTTGCAGTCTAAGGGACTCTCAAGAGTCTTCTCCAACACCACACTTCAAAAGCATCAATTCTTTAGCTGTCCGCTTTCTTTATAGTCCAACTCTCACATCCATACATGACTACTGGAAAAACCATAGCTTTGACTGCTGCTGCTAAGTCACTTCAGTTGTGTCTGACTCTGTGCGACCCCAGAAATGGCAGCCCACCAGGCTCTGCCATCCCTGGGATTCTCCAGGCAAGAACACTGGAGTGGGTTGCCATTTCTTCCTCCAATGC
>SJYX01016206.1:102793-134119 GCA_006410675.1 Oreotragus oreotragus
TTTTTTCCCATTCTATAGATGATCTCTTTGTTGGTGGTTTCCTTTGCTGTCCAGAAGCTTTTCAGTTTAACTAGGCCTCACTTGTTTATTTCTGCTTGTATTTCCTTTGACTTAGGAGGCAGATAAGATTCACTCAGCTTTGGCTGCGCTGGGTCTTCCTTGCTGCCCGTGGGCTCGCTCTGGTTGCGGCGAGCAGGGGCTCCTCTTCATTGCAGAGCACAGGCTCTGGGCACCTGGGCTCCAGAGTGGCCGCCCATGGGCTCAGGTGTGTCAGGTGGGGTAGTTGCTCTACGGCATCCGGGATCTTCCTGGACCAGGGATCAAACCCATGTCCCCTGCACTGGCAGGCGGATGCTTCCAGCAGACCATCAGGGAAGTCCTATTGCTACAATTTATGCCAAAAAGTGTCCTGCCTGTTTTCTTCTAGGAGTTTTATGGTCTTGGTTTGACATGTAGGTCTTTAATCCATTTTGAGTTGACTTTTTTGGTAGGTGGCATTAGAAAATCACGTTCTCTTAATTGTTATTTACATACTAAATGGGGAGAGAGCATGTGTGAGCCCACTGCTCCTCTGCCCAGGGCCTGGAGCAGGGCCTGTGTGCCGCCAGGGTCCTCAAAGTGTTTGTGGACTGACTTACAGACGACATCACTCTGGGATTTAGCTAGAGGAGATACATTCTCACATTGCACCAATGGGCTGGCTGGAGAAAGGTACAGAAGCCCCCTTCCTGCAAGGGCTTAATCAGCACCTGCCCTCCCCTCCCTGGGAACACTGTTCACTGTTTAATGGACAGACATCAAGCACCTCCCACGAGCTGCATACCCTGCGAGGCACCGAGGCTCCAGCACCTGCCTGGATCACAGCAGGTCAGGGCAGAAAGGCTGGTGGTGACCGTGTGCTGACCTGCTCACTGCCCTGCACCCGCCCTCTCTCCCACACCCAGTTAGACAAGCTCAGGACGATCATTGAGAACATGCTGGCCTCGTCCTCCACGCTGCTGTCCATGAGCTTGAACATGGCCCCGCACAAGCCCCTGACCACCCTGGCCCCCAGCCAGATCGACCCTGCGGCCACGTGCCCGGCCTGCAGCCTGGACCTGAGCCACCAGGTCAGCATGCTGGTGCAGCGCTACGAGCAGCTCCAGAACATGGTCAGCAACCTGGCTGCCTCCCGGCCCTCCAAGAAGGCCAAGCTGCAGAGCCAGGTGACGCGCCTGCCTCCCTCCTGGGTGACCGCCTGCCAGGAGCTGCTTGGGGAGCTCCCGGGGGAGGGATGTTGGGTCACTCTTGCATGACGGAGCCCTTTAGCAACCACCCGAGAAAGTGCTTGGTCTTTCTGTAGGTTCACAGCGAGGGCAGCCACTGAGCTGGCCCTGGGGACGGGACTGGGGGGCAGAGCTGGGTCCACGGTGGGATGGGGACAGCGTAGCTGGTGGAGGGGTGGAGCAGAGCCATGCTCGTGCCTCTGGGACGCTGACATAGCTTTAGGGCTTGTTGCCCGCTCCTGCACACTGGTCTTCTGGTCTGTTTCTCTCTTCCCCTATAAAAGGCAAGCCTGCTGGGGGGAGGGCAGGGAGGACCACAAGTCCCTGAGGCCTGTCTCTTGGACTCCAGAATTCACACTTGGCTCAGGGCAGGAGGGGAGACTGTAGACCACATCCCAACTCTCTGGGGCCCCGGGGCAGCTCATCACCTCTACCGATCACCTGCACCAGTGGACCGGGTCCCTGGAGGCCACTCCATGGGGAGGTGGTGGGCTATGATGGCAACCCAGGAGGCCTAGAGTGGGGTCTGATGTCAGCCTGTCCGCTGGGTGATGTTCTAAGGGCTCCCCTGTGGGGGGGCGGCAGTACCCAAGGTGGGGGTTGGGGGGCCACCCCGGGAGCCTGCCTTCGTCCTTAGGATGAAGAGCTGCTGGGCCACATCCAGAGCGCCATCCTGCAGGTGCGGGGCGACTGTGAGAAACTCAGCATCTCCACCAGCAATCTCATCGAAGACCATCGGCAGAAGCAGAAGGACATTGACGTGAGGGCTGGCAGGGTGGCGGGGGCGGGGCGGGGGCGCGATCGGGTCCCTGCTCCTTATTCTCTGCTCCCTCGGCCTCCCAGGTGTTGTACCAGGGTCTGGAGAAGCTGGAGAAGGAGAAGGCCAACAGGGAGCACCTGGAGATGGAAATCGACGTGGTAAGGCCAGGCCTGAAGAAAGGCCACGCAGGGAGGGCCCATCGCTCCCACTCTTGAAAAGGCAGAGAGAGGAGAGGAGCCCAAGGTGGGAGGTGCGCTCGGCATCAGAGTTGAGCTACATGGAGCAGGGCCCCGCCGTGGCTCTCTCCCATCTTGGTGGGGGCACATCTCGTCCCCGTCTCTGGGCAGAAAGCCGACAAGAGTGCCCTGGCGGCCAAAGTGAGCCGCATCCAGTTTGACGCCACCACGGAGCAGCTGAACCACATGATGCAGGAGCTGGTGGCCAAGATGATGGGGCAGGAGCAGGACTGGCAGAAGATGGTGGACAAGCTCCTAGTGGAGATGGACAACAAGGTGACCCGGGCAACGCCACCTCCTCCGGGCACTGCAGACCCCCACCTGCTTTCTTAGAGTTCACCTGGTCCCCATCCCCCACTTCCTCCCCAAAGCTGGACCGCCTGGAGTTGGACCCGGTGAAGCAGTCGCTGGAGGATCGGTGGAAATCCTTGCGACAGCAGCTCAAAGAGCGCTCTCCACTCTACCAGGCCGACGAGGCAGCCGCCATGCGGAGGTGAGGCCCGGCAGGGGTGAGGGTGGGCCTGCTGGAGGGTCCCCATGTGTGTTCGGAGGGACTGGTGGATCCTATCTGGGACTGTCCATCCGTAGGAAGGCACAGAGCTTGAAAAGCTCTTGTAGCTCAGGCTGATTCATATTACAGCAGAGAGAGGGAGGCGAGGGGGGCGTAAGGCTCTCTGGGCACAGGCGGGACGGGCTCCACAGCCCCCAGAGCTCAGCTCCCAGGGTGACAGGCCCCAGGCCACCAGAGGCAAGACCTTGCACGGGGCGAGTCCTGGCTTATGGCAGCTGGAGTCCCAGCATTTCCATTCCTGGCCACCAGAGGGCCGCCAAGGCTTATACAGGGCACCCACCCCACAGGGCCCTTGAGAGCCCTGCCGGCTTTGGGTTAGGGTGCTACTGCTGCTAAGTCACTTCGGTCGCGTCCGACTCTGTGTGACCCCATAGACGGCAGCCCACCAGGCTCCCCCATCCCTGGGATTCTCCAGGCAAGAATACTGGAGTGGGTTGCCATTTCCTTCAATGCATGAAAGAGAAAAGTGAAAGTGAAGTCGCTCAGTCTGTCTGACTGTTAGCGACCCCATGGACTGCAGCCCACCAGGCTACTCCATCCATTGGATTTTCCAGGCAAGAGTACTGGGGTGGGGTGCCATTGCCTTCCCCGGGTTAGGGTAGATGGGTGTTAGATGTGTGTCCAGAAGTGGGCATCTCTAGTAGCTGATGTGTGCAGAGAGCAGGGCCCAGACCTGCCTCTGGTGGCCTGGGACCCCGTCCCCCTGGGCGCTGAGCATCCAGCCTACCAGCCAAACCCTCTGAGCTCTCCATCCCTCCCTTTGGGGCCCTCTGGGCAGGCCCTCACCCTCTGCGTGTGCCCCATCCCTCACAGGCAGCTCTTGACACACTTCCACTGCCTCTCGTGTGACCGTCCCCTGGAGACACCTGTGACTGGACAGTGAGTGCCCCCAGCGGGTGGCCGTGATGGAGGGCGTCTTCTGCCCTCCCCGCCTGCCTCCAGCTCGTCTGGTCCTCCTCTCTCCGGTCTGCTCTATGCCTCGGGCTGCTCTTATCACCCCTCAGCCTTCAGTCCCTGGGGCGGGAAGGCTCCTCCAGCAGGTGGAGTGTGAGGAGTGGGTGATGGGTTTGGACGCTGGGGTTTCTCACTCCGACCCGCCCTTCCCTGCCCCTGCCTAGAGTCATCCCCATGACTCCTGTGGGCCCCTGCCTGCCCGGGCACCGCTCCAGGCTACTCCATCCATTGGATTTTCCAGGCAAGAGTACTGGGGTGGGGTGCCATTGCCTTCCCCGGGTTAGGGTAGATGGGTGTTAGATGTGTGTCCAGAAGTGGGCATCTCTAGTAGCTGATGTGTGCAGAGAGCAGGGCCCAGACCTGCCTCTGGTGGCCTGGGGCCCCGTCCCCCTGGGCGCTGAGCATCCAGCCTACCAGCCAAACCCTCTGAGCTCTCCATCCCTCCCTTTGGGGCCCTCTGGGCAGGCCCTCACCCTCTGCGTGTGCCCCATCCCTCACAGGCAGCTCTTGACACACTTCCACTGCCTCTCGTGTGACCGTCCCCTGGAGACACCTGTGACTGGACAGTGAGTGCCCCCAGCGGGTGGCCGTGATGGAGGGCGTCTTCTGCCCTCCCCGCCTGCCTCCAGCTCGTCTGGTCCTCCTCTCTCCGGTCTGCTCTATGCCTCGGGCTGCTCTTATCACCCCTCAGCCTTCAGTCCCTGGGGCGGGAAGGCTCCTCCAGCAGGTGGAGTGTGAGGAGTGGGTGATGGGTTTGGACGCTGGGGTTTCTCACTCCGACCCGCCCTTCCCTGCCCCTGCCTAGAGTCATCCCCATGACTCCTGTGGGCCCCTGCCTGCCCGGGCACCGCTCCGTCCGCCCCTACACGGTCTTTGAACTGGAGCAGGTTCGCCAGCAGAGCCGCAAGTACGGGCGGTGCCGCGGGCTCCTGTGAGGGCTTTGCAGGGGGTCTGGAGGGTGAGGGTGGCGGCTGGGGCGGGGTGATGCTAGGGCGCTTTTTGAAGCAGCTCCCAGCTTTTCCCAGGGCGGGAGCATCCGCGCAGGAGGTTCAGACCTAGTAACCACTTGCCTTTGCGCCCCTGCCAGGCATCCTGGTGGGATGTTGGCTCTGAGGCTCCCCCCACCCCCACCCCCGCCCCCACCCTTCCCCTGCTCACACTGGGCCTAGGGGAAGGCAGGGGGCAGCTCCATGAGTGAGGTTAGCGGAGGGGGTGTGTTTCATGCCCTCCGGGGCTCCTGCCCTCCTCCCACAGCCTTTCCAACTCCTGAGGCCGGGGGTTCGGCAGAAAGGCTGGTTTTCAAAGCCTGCCCTTGGAGCCCACAGGGGCCAGGGGTGCAAGGGGGCCCGATGGACTGGGCTGTTCTCCCCTCTGTCTCTCCTGTTTGCTCTCGGCTCAGGAAACCCTCCCCGGCAAGCCCGGCCCTGGTCCCTGGGGTTCGGTGGAGGGGGCTCCCACTCCACAGGGCCCTGCTTCCCAGGGAGGGTGCTGGGGCACGGCTCACCCCTCCCCTGGGCCCGCACCCCACAGCCTGAAGCTGGGCAGCAGCGTCTTCCCGCGGGGGGACCTGGGGCAAGTGGAGCGGAGCGTGGGGCGCCTGCACACCATGCACTCCAAGATGCTCCTGGACATCGAGAAGGTGCAGATCCACTTCGGGGGCTCCGTCAAGGCCAGCAGCCAGATGATCCACGAGCTGCTGCAGGCCCAGTGCCTCCGCTCCCCCTGCTATAAACGGTGGGCGGCCGGGCTGGACCCGGGAGCCTGGCACTGGGGAGGGCAGAGAGTGTGTGCGTGTGTGCGTGTGTGTGTGTGAGTGGGGCACCGGGGAGGGAAGAGTGTGTGTGTATGTAAGGCACTGGGGAGGGCAGAGTGTGTGTGTGTGTCCATGTGTGTATGTGTCCGTGTGTGTATGTGTCCGTGTCCGTGTGAGTGTGAGTGGGGCACCGGGGAGGGCAGATAGTGTGTGTGTGTCCGTGTGTGTGTCCGTGTGTGTGTGTGTGAGTGGGGCACTGGGGAGGGAAGAGTGTGTGTGTGTCTCTGTGTGTGTGTCTGTGTGTGTGTGTGTAGAGTGGAGCCTCCATGTAGGAGAGAGTATGTGATTGTGTATGTCTGTGAGAATGTGAACATGCATATAAGTGTGTATGAAAATGTGGGTGTGATTATATGTGTGTGAACGTTTATGTGTGTGTTTTTGAGAGAATGCAAGAGAATGTGTATCTGTGAATGTGCGTAAACATGTGCGAATGTGTTTGAGAATCTGTGAACACATGTATGTGAATGTGTATGTGAGTGTGTGAATGCGTGTGAACAAGTGTGAGAGAGCATTGTTAAATGTATACTGTATGAGCAGATGAATGTGTATGTGTGAATGTGCATATGAATGTGTGAACGCCTATGTGTGTGTTCTGAGTATGTGAGAGAATGTGTGTGTGTCCGTGAACGTAGGTGTGAATGTGTCTTTGAGGATCTGTGAATACATGTGTGTGGATGTGTGTATGAGAGAGGAAGTGTGTGTGTGTGTCCCTCAGGAGGCCACCCTGCTCGCTCACCTCCCGCTCTGTCCTGGCTACGCGGTGGCCCCTGGAGCACCACCCTCACCTGCACCGCCGCCCCCACCCCGCTGCCGCCGACCTAGGCGTGTCCCGGGACACAGCACTCCCCGTGACTCCGCCGTCTCCACCGCAGGCTGCCAGACATGGCTGATTACAGCTACTCCTCCGCGCCCCGGCCCTGCGGGGGCAGCCACACCCTCACCTACCCCTACCAGCGCATCCGCCTGCAGCACCTTTCGCAGGGACTGTACCCCACCGAGGAGATTCAGATGGCCATGAAGGTGGGGACACTCCTGGGAGCCTCCAGGGAGGGCGCCCCAGGCTCCCAGGTCCCTCCGGAAAAGCAGCCAGCAGTCCCCTGCTCGGTCCTCAGCCTCAGGGGTGGTTTCTTAATCAGACCCAGTCAAAGCCTCAGGTTCTTTTCCTTTCCATCCCCGCCACCCAGCCCATCCCCTTCACCCTGTCACTCAGCCCCTTCAAGGGCTCTGAGCACCGTTTGGCTCAGAGAGGGGACAGGAGGGGCGCTCAGGTGGCAGGTGGCCATGGGTACCCACCTGTCTCCACAGCACGACGAGGTGGACATCTTGGGCCTGGATGGACATATTTACAAGGGACGGATGGAAACAAGGCTGCCGGACCTCCTGAGCAAAGACAGTGAGTGTCCAGATGGCCCAGAGGCCCTCGGGTTCCTTGCTTGGGTCCCGCAGGGTCTTCCGGCTCCTGGAGGCCCCTGTACTTCTTGGGGCCACCAGACCCCGACTGCCTTCCTCCACCTCCCTGACTCCGAACACCCCCAGGTCAGTGTTTGCAGAAGGGGGACAGCTGTCCAGTCTTAGCCAATCAGCAGGAATGTCGTGGCCCCATCTTTTCTGGCCAGGCTTCACCCGCAGGCTGTCACCCCAGTTTTCCCACCTAGGCCTCTGTTCCCAGCATCACCCATTCTTCAAAACCCTTGCTGACCCCCTACCACTTTGTGAACCTCTCATGTTCCGAAACGTCCCCTTCCAGTTGGCCATCCTGGATGTGCTTTGTCACTTCCCTCTGGGTCTGACAGGTGTTTATGCATCTTTCTAGTCACTTCCCCTCCCGAACTGTAAACCCAGGGTCAGAACTCACCCAGCACCTGGGACGGGGCTGCTGTCTGTGGGTAGATATCGGAGTGAGTGGATGGATGGATAGATGGCCAGATGGCCAGACAGACATACAGGGGGATGAAGTGCTTGTTGCTCAGTCACTAAGCTATGTCTGACTCCGTGATCCCAGGGACCGCAGCACGCCAGGCTCCTCTGTTCTCCACTATCTCATGGAGTTGGCTCAGATTCACGTCCACTGAGTCGGTGATGCTATCCAACCACCTCATCCTCTGCCTCCCTCTTCTTTTGCCTTCAATCCTTCCCAGCATCAGGGTCTTTTCCAATGAGCAAAGTGCTTGCTTATAAAAGGCATTTCCACGAATTCAGACTGAGAAGGGCACCCGCTGAGGCAGGCTGAGACCAGCAGCCCGCCGCCCTCTCCCCATCCCCACGGCCCCCTCAGAGCGTGTCTCAGAACTGATCCTCCCCGCTCCGTCTCCCATCAGACGCGGGGATGAAGCATAAGACCAAGCAGTCCCGGGCACAGAGGCATCGGCAGCAGTCCCTCAGCAACAGTGGCCGGCTGCCCTCGCGGCCGCAGAGCGCCCAGACGCTGGCTGCCGACGACTCAGGTAGCTCCTCCCTGAACAGAGGGTCCTTCTGGGTGGCACTGCCCGCCGACCCTCCTCCTTGCCCTGTCCGGCCCCTCTCCTGCCCGTGGCTGGTATATACCCTTATTCCCCTGGAGAGAAGAAGGGCCTGGGAGCCGAGGGATGGGATGCGAGGCAGGAAAGAGAAAACCCTTCCCTTCCGGGCGCCTGCTTTGTGCCAGGTCTGTGGGCAGATACTATCACTGCTCCCATTTCACAGAAGAGGAAACAGGGGCGGGCTTGCGGCCCGAGCTCGGGCTCCAGGCCCAAGTCCTTCCCCGCTGCTCATACGCGCCGACTTTCCTGGGCCCGTGAGATCCCCAGGGTCCGTGCTTTCTCCCGAGGGCCAAATCCGGCCTGAAGGCCCAAGGCCTAAGTGTTCCCCGGGGTTTGGCTACCCATGGGGGTCAGAGAGGGACACTTGCCTGGAGCCGGGGGGCTAGACCACTTCCGGGTGACTCTGAGCACGTCTCCCCCTCCTCCTGGCCAGTTTCTTCATCTGTCAATAAAAGGGTGCTAGATTCTGGCTGCTAAGTTAGGAGCCCCCCTGCAGAGTCTAAGAAAGCTGCTGAGTTTCTTCTCATGAAACCTTATGTACCCACAATGCTTTGCAGCTACTTGCTGGAGGCCCAGGGAGCCCCACCGCACCCCTGCCCAGGTCTAGAGCCGCAGCCCTAGGTCCTCTGCACCAAGCCTTCCAGTTCCAGCCCCCAGTGCCTGCAGGAGGCAGAAATCAGTGCGGTGGTGGCGATGTGCAGCCTCGCCTCTGCCAAGGGTTCCTCACTGCTGAAGAGCTTTACACGTGTGAATCAATAATTTTAATCCTCACGTGTTAAAAGATAGGGACCATTGCTGGTCCCACCTACAGCTGACAAAGCCAAGGCACAGAGAGGTTAAAATACATGCCCAAGGTCACACAGCTAGAAAGCCGCAGAGCTCAAAGCCAAGCTGTCTGGCCCTAGAGCCAGCGTTGGTGATGAAGGCAAATAGCCTGGGATGGAGGATTCGGTAGGAGGCAGACAGCATCAGCCTTTGGTCTGGCTCCTAGGACTGTTCTTGGGGAAATATAGCTTCCTTCTCCCTGGCACCCCAGTGTCAACTCCAAAGGCACATTACGGAAGCGGGAGGCGGGGGCTGTCTTAAAGAGAAATGCCTGCCCTGATTTAAGTCAATGTGGCCCTAACAGTCCCTGTATTAATAGAGGGAATGTTAACAAAGAGGCAGGCTCTTGGTCCCTCAGTTATTTTAACTCAGAGTATAAAGGAGTGTGGCTTAGGGGCTCGTAGGAGAGCTTGACCCTCCAGCATGATGTCCTGGCTCAGCCTGGTTAGTGGGGCTTTGGGCAAGCTGAGGGGGCTGCCGTTGGGCGTGGGAGTCAGACTGAGCCATCTGGGGCCCCTCATGTCCCGCAGCTCCTTCCCGTCATCAGAAAGACAGACCTGTCTCCACCGAGAGCCGCCTTTCCCAGCTGAACCCAGCTCACCTGCCTGGCGAGACGGCAAATCTGCCAGCGGGGCTGGACGTGCACAGGGACGCACCTCCTGGGGAAGGGCTCGAGGAGCCCACCCGGGGGCCGCGGTCCACCTCTGCTCACTGAGCAGAGCTATAAATAAACGCTTAGGAGAAAGCTCGAGGCCACGAGGCTCCTCTGGTCTTGGTTCAGGTGGAACAGCGAACTTCTTGCAGCCTGACGGACGTGGCTCCCCCAGACAGGGCCAGCTGTTCTCCGAGGGCACCAGGGCTTCAAGAGGACTGAGTATAGCACCCAGGGCGGGGAGGCGGCAGCACAGGCCAGACCCCAGGCCTCAGGGACTGGCAGGCCTACAGGGGGTTGGCCCTCTCTCGACCTTGGCTGGACCCAGTGCTAAGGCCTTCTCTGGCACAGGCACCGCCTTCCCTCTGGGTAAGTGCCCAGGGCACTCTGGAGGGTTTAGATGCTCAGGCTGTACCCTGGGGCGAAGGTTTAAGGGTGGCCACCGGCAGGCTTCTGGCACATCCTGGGGAAGATGGGCCACCAGCACCTGGGAAGTTTCCTGGTTGCCATCCTCTCCAGCTTGCGAAACGAGGGGCTTACCCAGGTGGTGCTAGTGGTAAAGAATCTGCCTGCCATTGAAGGCAATGCGAGAGACGTGGGTTTGATCCCCAAGTTGGGAAGGTCCCCTGGAGAAGGAAATGGCACCCCACTCCAGTTTTCTTGCCTGGAGGATCCCATGGACAGAGGAGCCTGGCGGGCTACAGTCCATGGGGTCACGCTTGGAGGCTGCAGCAGACGCAAGAGGGGCTGCTGGGGCCAGGCCGTGCCCCTGCTCCCCTTCCCTCCCCAGGAACATAGAGAACTGTCTGACGGCCTTGCGGCCTGGTCCTTGTCCAGCTCCATGTCACCCTTAACAGACGAGGGGGCTCACTGCTTTCCACCCGAGTCAACTGTAAGGGACAAGCCCTTGTCCCCAAAGCCCCAGGGACAAGGGGAGAATTGCCTCCCACCCGGATAGTCATGGAAGCAGTTTTCTGCCTTCAGATCTATTCTCATCAGCCCCCTCCTCAAAGGTGTGGTTCCCTCCCCCACCCCCAGGCCCCTCTGCCAGTGAGAGGCCTGCTTTAGAGGTGTGAGGGGAGGGGCGACATAGAGCCACAGGAGGGCATGGCAGGAAATAGCCCAGAAAAGGGTTTCACCAGAGGGTGGGGCAGGCACTCCCTACGGGAAGGGGCATCCCCCCTCTCCCCATCTGCTGAGATCTGATTCATCACAGAACCCCGGAGTCCCAGCGGGCACCCGGCTCCCTTTGCTCTGCAAGCGGGAGGCAGGCGAGGCCCAGGCCCTCCTCTGCTCAGTGTCCTGGCCTAGAATCCAAACTCACCAGCTTGGCAGGGAGGAGGGAGGGACAGCCAGGCCCCCCACCCACTCCGATGCCCCTGAAAGGACAAGGGGGCCCCTCTCTCTGCCTTCCCACACCTGGGCCGCCTGCCCGCCCTCACCCAGCACTGGCCGCCCACGTGCCCGTGAGGGGCTTCCCCTTCCAGCCTGGGAAAGCACAGGTGGGCAGAGTGAGGGGTGTGGTGGGAGGAGTCCCACAGATCTCCGACCAGGAAACAAAACTGAAAGGAGAAACCCAGCCTCGAGCACATGCTCACATGCAGAGCGGGCGGCCGAGGGCAGCTGCGTCCCCAGTCCTGCTCCACACCCGCAGAGGGGCTGCCCCACAGCGACCCCGTGAAGACACGAGGGCCCAGTAGTAGGGTGGGCCAGCCAGCCAGGTGGCGCCGTTCCCAGGTGTTCCTGCACTTTGGGTCTGAACATCCAGACCCTGCAGGCCTGGTCGACAGCAAGCCCCAGGCTGCTGAGACAGAGGGAATGTGCCCACTCACACGTGCTGGAGGGGTCTAGGGGTTGGGAGGGGCGGTAAGGGGCTCAGGGAGGAACCCCAAGCCTGGGGCCTGCCACCCACACCCTGCCTTTGGGTGGACGGGCTCTGCACCCACCTGGCCACCTGCACGGGAGAGCGTGAGGAAGGGCCCCACCAGGCCAGGAGCTGCCATCACTGCTTCACCCTAGTGCCGGGAGGCCGAGCGGACGGCGGGAAGGGGAAGAAGCCCCGCCCCTTGGGGACCCACCGCAGGCCTCTGGCTCCGAGAGCTGCGGCTGACCTCTGGGACGTGGCCACACAACACGCACGTTGGGACAGGGTGCCCCGAAGGAGCCTGGGGGCAGGAAGAGCAGAGAGGGCGGAAAGACACCTTGGTGGGGGGGACAGGCTGAAGTGTGGGGCCACCATCTGGCCCCCGAGGCAGGCAGGCAGCTCCCCCCACCAACAGCTGCAAAGACAGGGGCTCCAGGGCTAAGGCTCAGCCTGTGGTGGGCTCTGGGGTGGTGGCCAAGGGCCAAGAGGAGAGGGTCAATATGACCAAGCCAAGACCTGTTCCTGTTCCTCCTCCTCCCCACCCCGACCCGATCCGACCTATCAGCCCCTTGTCAGAACACCCGACCCCGCCACATGGCCATGGGGCTGATCCCCTGAATCGCAGCACAGCCAAGGGGCCCCCCACCCCTCTGCCCAAGGAGCACGCTCTCCGTTCCAAGGCAAATAAAGGCACTGCAAACCAGGGAAGTTAGAAAAGTCTCTTTTAAGTTTTAAATTAAAATTTCACCCTGGTGAGATGATTTGATTTGGGAACTCCATCCAAAGGTAAGCCCTCGGCTCTGCTGTCCACGGCTGGGAACACAGTGGGAGAGGCAGGGCGGCCCTGGGGTTGGGGGCCAGCTCACAAGTCCTACACAAGTCCTGCACAGCTAGCTGCTGAGGCGATGCGGGCTGGAGCGCCGCTGACCAGGGGTGGGCAGCGGCCCTCACACCTTCAGCCACCCAGCACCACTGAGAGTCCCTCCCATAGCTGCCACGGGGAGTGGAAAGGCCGTGGTCCTTCACCCGATTCCAGAAGGTGTGACCTTTGAAAGGAGGCAGTGAGCAGACACCACGTGACTGCAGTCACACCACCTGGCTCCCAAGCACCTGCCTTGGGACTGGGGTTGGAGGAAGGGGTGCTGGCCCACTGGGTGGCTTCTCTGGCCTTTCCCCGCTGACCCAACACCCCGTCAGCCAGCCCCGTTCTCACATACATTAGTTATTTTTATATATTCATATATATATTATAGTTATATATTAAAAAGAGGGAAAAAAAAAAAATTTGCCTGAAGAGAAACTCCTGAAGGATCCAAGTGGCTCAGGAAGTTTACTGTCCCCCCACCCACAAAAATTCTCTTATATAAAATCTTCCAGTGCGATCTTCAGGAAACCCCCGCGCGCCCAGCTTATCCCCCCGCCCCTGGATTGCCCCCCAGCTCCAGCCAGCGCCCGGCAGCATCCAGTCTCATCTCTGGCCGTCCATCGCCGCCATGGCTTTCTGCTGCGTGTTCCCCTGCTGTGCTCCGGGGGGCCACGTGGGCTGTGGGTGGTGGAGGTGGTGGAAACTGTGGGCCGTGGGGGAGGAGGGCGGGATCCAGACGGCCTGGTGGCTGGGCGGGGACGAGGCCCAGAAGGGGCTGAAGTTTGCAGGGGGTGAGCAGGCCACGGCGGTCATGGGGCTGTTGCTGCTCTGCAGGCCCTCGGAGGCGCGAAGCTTTGAGAACATGGCCAGCGCGTCAGGGAAGTTGGGCGGTGTGGCAGGTGTGTTGCTGGGGGTACACATCTGCTGGGAGAGAACACAGGGATTTCGAGGGCTGCCCACGTGGGCCCCCCTCCCCAATCCCCAATCCAAGGTCCTACCGAGCCTGCCTTTCCGTGGGGCTCACCCAGGCCTGACCCTCTTTTATCTCCCATTGTTCAGTCCAAAAGAGGTTTCAACAGCACAAAAGCATCCCTTGCACGGAGCTGCTAAAAACCAAAAACATGGGGACAGATTCCTACAATTTTTGTCAAAACCAAAGTGTTTCTTTTTTGAAAAAATTTTTGCTTGGCTTAGTTGCATCAGGTGGGATCTAGTTCCCTGACCAGGGATCGAACCTAAGGCCCCTGCATTGGGAACACAGAGTCTTAGCTACTGGACCACCAGGGAAGTCCCCAGAGTTTCTTGATGCTTGGGAATGACGTCCCAAGTGTCAGAAGCAAATGGTTAATTCCAGCTAGGAGCTAGGATGTCAGATTAAAGCTGAGACAAGGGAGGAAGCCCAGGGCACCAACTGCTTAGTGCTTCAGCCTGGGTGAAAACCCAGCTGGCTCTTCAATAACCTGTCCTCAGATGTCCTGGAGTGGTCAGTCAAGGGAAGACAGCCAGATCCGGGGTCTCCCTCCAAAGCCAGCCCAGGGAGAGCTGTGCCTGCCCGGCAGCAGTGCTGGTCGGCGGGCGTCAGGGCCTCTGCCTCATCACCTCACTTCTCACGGGGGTGCCAGGTCTTTCTGATTATTCTCTCTGTGTTGGAGATGAGGAAACCGAGCCCCAGAGCTCAAATCAGTTGACCAAAAACACAGCAAGGCAGGGACTTCCCTGATGGGCCAGTGGTTAAGAATCCGCCCCCAATATGGGGGACGCAGGTTCAATCCCTGGTCAGGGAACTAAGATTGCACACGCCAGGGGGCGACTAAATCCGCCTGCCCCAGTACAGCCAAAGACTTAAAGCAAAGCACAAGCTGAGGAGCTGGAACCCGGGGGACTCCCAGGTCTTCAGGCCCAAGCTCTTAACCTCTGCCCAGCCCCTGCTGCTGCTACTGCTGCTAAGTCGCTTCAGTCGTGTCCGACTCTGTGCGACCCCATAGACAGCAGCCCACCAGGCTCCCCCATCCCTGGGATTCTCCAGGCAAGAACACTGGAGTGGGTTGCCATTTCCTTCTCCAATGCATGAAAGTGAAAAGTGAAAGTGAAGTCGCTCAGTCGTGTCCAACTATCAGCGATCCCATAGACTGCAGCCCACCAGGCTCCTCTGTCCATGGGGTTTTCCAGGCAAGAGTACTGGAGTGGGGTGCCACTGCCTTCTCCAAGCCCCTACTCATCTGCAATTAGGGAATCTAGCATTACTTCATGCCCGGGCTCCCCGAGGACAAAAACCAGGGATGTTGGTTTCCGGTGTCCCCGGCAACTCGCTGCCGGTGTCTGGGAGAGTCCACTCAGCCCCTCTCAGCCCTCTTCCCAGGAGTAGTTGCAAACATGCCAACCTCTGCTGTCTTCTGCCACAACCCTGAGCAGGGACTCCAGCCAGAAAGGCAGGGGCCGGGCTGGTGTGTCGTAACTGGCAGCCTCCTTGCAAACACCAGGGACAGCAGACCCTCCCTCCCGCCCCTGACATGTGGGAAGCACAGAGGTGCCATCCAGGAGTACCTCACGGGGGCCCAGGGAGGAAGCAGCAGAGAACATGGCCCGCACAGAGCCTGTTGTGACCCCCACGGCCACTTCTCCCTTTCCCAGGAAGCCATGGGAGCCCTTCTTTGAATTTCTCCTAATTTTAGCAACACCAGCCCCTCCCCCAGGCACAGGGCTCAGGGAGCAAGATTTGAGGTCTCTTCACCTTGCAGTCGGAGCTTACACAGCTCTGCAGTTAAAAACCCCAGCCCCCAAATGGGGACAGGCCCACGGCGGTGGCGGTGGGGGCGGGGGGGGGCAACCCTCTCTGATTAACTGGGCTGGCCCCTCCATCAGCAGCTGGGGCTCCAGTCCATGTCCTCTCCGGGGAGGCCACAGGACCCAGGGCAGCAGGCCTGGCCCCACCCAGACCACTTCCCTCCTCCCTTCACTATTCCTCCACCACCACCCCCTTCCAGGGCTGACTTCTCGGCAGCAGGAAAACAATGAATGGGGGGTGGGGGCAGAAGCCAATTGCATCACAGCATCGTGACCGACTTCCCAGTCCACAAGCCAGCGATCTGGAGCAGGCCTGTGCCTGCCTGCCTGTGTGAGCTCAGGCAGCTTTCTTAACCTCTCTGGAGCTTCTCTCTGCTTCTATAAAGCCAGGGGTTTGGACCAAGTCCCGTGCAAGTCCAGCTCTGTCTAACAGCTACGGAGAGCGCTTCCCAGCTCTCAAGCACACCCGGCGCCCGCTGCCCCCTGTGAACGGCCACTGTTTCCCGGCCAGTGTTTTTCTCCTCTTCCTGGCCCTTCCAAATCTAACCCGGGCGCCCATCCCCCTCTCATCTGGGAAGATGCCTCCAACTGTTGATGTCCAGTAATCTACTGGACAACTATTTATCAGTTACTCATGGCCTGGGGCACTTCTGGCATTTTTACCTAACATTTTCCTTTGATTTATTATCTCTTTAAAAAATGACCAGCTCCATGAGGGCAGGGATAGTGTTCTCTCAGGTGCTGGTGAGGTACTCAATACATGGTACACTTGTGGGAGACAATGATCAAAACCGGCAACAGGCCTCGAGGGAAGCTT
The DNA here is from genome assembly GCA_006410675.1 of Oreotragus oreotragus. Lineage (NCBI taxonomy): Eukaryota > Metazoa > Chordata > Mammalia > Artiodactyla > Bovidae > Oreotragus > Oreotragus oreotragus. The sequence continues at coordinate 118,719 of SJYX01016206.1, forward strand.
CAAAAGGATTACAAACCCTGGGGATTTGCAGGCAAAGAGCAACAGAACCTAAAAGGATCACCATTCCTGGCTCTCGCAGGCGAGCCTCTCTGCTGAAGGCAGCACAGAGCCGCTGAGCCCGAAGCCTGGGCCTTTTGAAATGACCAGTTGATGGAACAAACCTCGAGGGCCCCTTTGAGAGGACACGGAGGCAGCTTCCCCTCAGTCAGGTGCAGGTGGAGGCTCCCCTGGAGATGAACCCCTCTTGGTTTTACCAAGAGCCTGGCTTCAACTGCCAGTCCTGCGGCCAGCAAAATTCTCATCATACTCCAATGCAGTTTTGTTTTTTGATTTATACACAACAGGCCATTCCAAGAGAAAAGCTGGTTAAAGGGGTCAAAACAGACCCCTCCCACCACTTGTCCTTTGTAACTAGACGAATACATGGCATCCAGAACAAGACACAGCAGAGGAACTCACGGCAGTTCCTCCAGGCAAATGGCCACTCTGAGAAGGGAGCTGTGGGCAAGGACACTGAGTGTGAGAAATGGCAAAAAATACACTTCAGAAGCCGCAGTAGATCTGGAGTGTATTTTACGATCCCTATGGTGGGGGGGGGGGNGTAATGAGTTTGTCCCATTTAGTTAGTCCCTTTGTTTGTTTGTTTTGAAGGAGCAGGAGTCAGCTTTTTGCCTGCCCAGACCCATTTCTGTTGTCCTAATTGTACTTAGCTGCCTCCAAGTTTGCATGGGCTGAGAAGGAGTGTGGCTGAAGAGTCAAGTACAGTTTGCAGCCCTTCCCTTCCAGTAATTGCAAGGTGAAAACAAAAGTGAGCAGCCAGCAGTTGCCATTTACCAGGGAGCCTGGGCCACAAGCAGCCTCAGAACAAGGAAGTACTGTCACTGTGTGGCTCCAGTTTTCACAAGTACATACAGGTGTCCAGCATGCCAGGGCCATGAGTAGTAGGATCGAACTGGGCAGAGGCATTTCAGGCTGCAGGAACCCTTATGTCTGTTTGTTTGTTTTGACTACGCCTTGCAGCATGTGGGACCTTAGTTCCCCAACCAGGGATCAAACCTGTGCCCCTTGCAGTGGAAACGCAGAGTCTTAACCAGTGGACCACCAGGGAAGTCCCAGGAGCCCTTTTGTTTTGTTTTGTTTTGTTTAGTAGCTAAGTTGTGTCGGACTCTTTGTGACCCCATGGACTGTAGCCCTCTAGGTTCTTCTGTCCATGGGATTTTCCAGGCTAGAATACTGGAGTGGGTTGCCCTTTCCAGGAAGACAAAGGTCCTGAAAACACCAAAATTGCCAAAGCTACTTTCTCTTGGGTGTCAGTGCGGTCTGTTCTGAAGCTTTCTTTAATGTTTACCATTTGTGGGGGACAGCTGTAGACACCCAGCACAGGCATGGAAGACCAGGCCCCCGAGCCATTCTGGTTATCTACTGTGGACATAAAGTCAACTTGGGCAGAGAGAGCAACAGAATTCTGCCTCTGATTTGTAGCTGTGAGTAGTGGAAATGCTTAATCAATACTTTGGCTTCTGAGAATCTGTTTGGCAATGAATAGAAGTAGGGCTTCCCCTTCTCAGGCTGGGAAACAGGAGTGCCCCCCTCCTGGGAGCACAGGGAAAATGAATGAGGTCATGTTTGTAGAGGGCTTTGAGCTGTTGGGATGAAAGCAGCTCCCCAAGTGCAAGGTGTTATTAACCGAAGGTATTATTATTTTCATCTGAGAGGACAATGTGCAGCAGGCAAAACAGAGCAATAAAAACATGTCCATTAATAACGAATAAAGCACAGTAGTAGTCTCAGAAGGAACAAAATCCTTGTTACATCAGTGGTCTAGGCTACAGAAAGAGCCATGATACAACTAGGAGAAACAGTCTTAGCCAGTATTTCCTCGGGGGCAGGGAGGTGGGACGGGGGTCCAGATAACAAGGATATTGGGAATGCAAGTCACTGAGTTGGTGGAGAGACAGGCAACAATAAATAGCTGGATCGTCACAAACAGTTGCAATTAACCAAGCATTTCTGGTGACCCAGGCATCTTTTGAGGAGTTTATTGAGGTTTAGTCGCTCAGTGCTGTGCAACTCTTCGAGACCCAGTGGACTAGCCCACCATATTCCTCAATCCGTGGGATTTCCCAGGCAAGAATAGTGGAGTGAGTTGCCATTTCCTTTTCCAGGAGATCTTCCTGACCCAGGGATCAAACCCAAGTCTCCTGCATTGGCAGGCAGATTCTTTACCGCTGAGCCACCAAGGAAGTTTTTCAAAGAGTTTACTGTCTGTTAACTCATTTCAATCCACGACAATCCAGAATCCCATTTCACAAGCGAGGCAGTTAAGGCACAGAGGAGGGGAGGAGCTTACCTAAGGTCACAGTAGTAAACGCTGGAGTGAAGCATCGGCCGGTGTGGTTCCGGTGTGATGGTGTGGTTAACCATTACACCACACTACCTTCCTTAATGTCGTAGTGTCACCTCAGTGGGTCTCACAAAGAGCCATCAGAAGCACTGGGACTTGCACAGCGGTTGCTTGGAAAGGAATGAGCCCCAGATGAGGAAGAGAAGGCATCTGCTCTCTTGGGCAGTCATGGGGGACGGGTGGAGGACTGACATTCCCAGGCCATCTCTGATGTACATTCCATTCCTATTTCTTTCTTTTTCCTCACTACTTCTTATTTTCTGATCCAAATAGATCCAACAAAACTGAGAGAAGGACTTCCTCGGCGGTCCAGTGGTTAAAACTCTACACTTCCAACGCAGTGGGGTGTGGGTTTGACCCCTGGTCAGAGAACTGAGATCCCACATGCTGTGCGGAACGGCCAAAAAATTAAAAAACAAAACAATAGCCGAGAGGGGGAACTTGAGGACTCTTGGTATGTAAGACCCACCCGTATGCAGTCTCCTTGCTGAAATTTTGCACCCCTCTGAACATCTTCTATGGTTTGAAACTTCCAATAGGCTTTGAGGCTCAGAGAAGGTGAGGAGCTTATTCAAAGTCACTCCTTGATTTATGGTAGCACTAGGATTAGATCTCTCCTTTTCTTCCATTCCCTCCATCTTTCCTTCTTTCCTTCCTTCCCTCCCTTCTCAAAATCTTATTTCTTATTTCCCTATTGTTGCTTCAAGATACCGAGATAATAGGACAAGGTGGCCAAGAGAAGCAGAAAGATGCTGAGAGGAGAAGAGTCATGGGAGGGGTGTAGTGTCAGGTAAGGAGGTCGAATCCAGACAATGTTCGAGGGGCAGCTGGGTTAGGCTGGAGGTTAGGCATGCCTCTCCTTTTATGGACTTTTAATGCAATTGCCAACTCTTGCTTGTTTAATACAACCTTTTTTTTTTTTTTTTCTCTGTGGCAGAGGGTCTCAGTTGCAGTGTTCGGGCTTCTCTCTACCTGCAGCCCATGGGCTCTAGAGCACTCAGTAGTTGCAACACAGGAGCTCAGTAGCCCTGTGGCATGTAGGGTCTTATTTCTCTGACCAGGGATCGAACCCGAGTCCCCTGAATTGCAAGGCTATTTCTACTATATGATGATTAAGATAAACTTGGCCACTTGTTTTTCTAGTCTTTTTGCTTAAAGAAAGGGCTTCCCTAATGTCTCAGATGGCAAAGAATCTGCCTACAATGCAGGAGACCCAGGTTTGATCCCTGGGTTGGGAAGATCTCCTGGAGAAGGAAATGGCAACCCACTCCAGTATTCTTGCCTAGAGAATTCCATAGACGGAGGAGTCCATGGAGTCGCAAAGAGTTGGACACAACTGAGCGACTAACTTTCCTTAATGGAGATGGGGGCTTGGTGTAGTAACACGTCTACTCCAGGCAAATCCCAGTCCTCCTCGGTGATCATTGAGATTTATGTCTGTCGAGAATGTTCTCTGAACCCAGCTCTGTGCTATTCTTTATTTGGATTACCTTTTTTAATACAACAACCCAGTGAGGTGGGGACTGTGCATATCCCCAGTTAACAAAGAAGAAAAGCGGGGTCAGAGAGGTAATAAGTGGCCAAGTCACCAGTTAGCTCAGGGTGGAGTTGAGGTCTGAACCCAGGTCCACGTGTTTGCTCCCAGAGCTTATGCTCTTCAATATCACAGGCTCCTTTCTAGCTTTGTCCACCCGCTGGAATCCACCTTCAGTGATACAAAAACTGGTCTGTATTGTTGGAAGTAGTGGGAACGTCAAAGCCAGACCTCAGGGATGAGTTCATACTGGTTTATACCAGATTATGTTTTCACTAGATGTCACATGTCCACAAGGGACAAAGGTCATGCCACTCCCAGCAGAGTTAATGGCATTTCCCAAAAACAGCACTGGTGGCCTGTACTCTGAGTCCTGTACCTGCCAGCCCTGTGATAAGCCGGCCCCACCTCTCGTTGCCAGGTGTGTCTTATGGTAGACAGGTCTCTGGCAACCCTTTCGAAGGAACAACATCAGAGAGGGGCCTTGGCCAGAGGGCAGGAGACAGCCTTCTTAGAAAGGTCTTCCTTCTCTGGGGTCCTCAACTGTCCTCTTGAATTCAGGCACCAGCCTCTTTCTATGGGACAGAAATTGATGAGCCTGGCACTGGGCCTCTCTAGCCCCACCCATGCTTCCAAAACACAGGAGGAGGCTGGTTGTTATGACCGCCACTGACTCTTAAGGTTTGAGACAGGCTTCCAACCTGGCACACCTTTTTTTGAGAACTATATCCTGCACTAAGTTTGTGTGTAACCTATGCACAGTTTGAAGCATAATGAGCAATCACCCACGTACCCAGCACAGAACTCAAGACTACTACCTCTGAAAGCCATGCTTCTCCTCAAATGCATATTCCGTTCCTCCCCAGACACATAATCCTCAAACTTGCATTAAGCATTCCCTTGTTTGCCTATTTTTTGTCATTTAATCTTATGTGTATGTATTTCCAGACAAAGGTGATTGTGAGTCTAAGAGATTGATTCCAGGGCACAAATCACTCACCTTTGCCTGGGCCCAGTCCCTCTCTCCCCTAACTCTGTTGGGTGAGCCCAACGGAACCCCCGAGCAATACGAATCCCTGGCTCTTTTTCATGACCTCAGACAGAGATGCTGATCCAAACTAGCAATCATAGGAGATAGTCCAAGAAAGTTCCCTGGAGGAGGGAAATCTAAGTTGGAAAGGATGTGGGTAGATAGAAAGGAGAAAGAAGAGAATTTTGGTTTTGTGTTTTTGGCTGTGCTGGGTCTTTGTTGCTGTGCGAGGGCTTTCTCTAGTGGTGAATAGGGGGCTACTCTCTAGTTGGGGGCACTAGGCCTGAGGGTTTCAGTAGTTGTAGCCTACAGGCTCAGTTGCCCCTTGGCATATGAAATCTTCCCAGACCAGGGATCGAACCCCATGTCCCCCGCACCAGCAGTGGATTCTTAACCACTGGACCACCAGGGAAGTCCAGAAAGGGACCTGAGTTACCTTGAAAGCAAGTTCATAGCAAGACCCATTCGAGCTTCTGTTGGGAAGCTCCAGCTTCTGCTGGGAAGTGGAGGGGGGAACTTTAAATTTGGAGAGGCAAGGGTTGGAGTGGACCTGTGCTGGGCAGCGGGGGAGAAGGGGGCTAAAGTATCACTTCCTTTACCCATGAAAAATGGTACATCCTTCCTCAAGTTGCTGCCAAGACTCTTCAAATTAGGTTAAGCGCTGTCTATGGGGCTGCACAGAGTCGGCACGACTGAAGCAACTTAGCAGCAGCAGCAGCAAGCTGTGGGGTAACAACAATCCTTACTTGTCACCCATGTGAAGTTCGCTGTGGTTTGGTGACTTTCAAGAAAAACTGACCTCTGGGCAGTGATATAACGATCCAGCCTACGAGAGCTTCCACTGTCATGTAAACTACAGCCCTCAGGCTGCCTCCTGTTTTTGTAAATAAAGTTTTATTGGAACACAGCTACACTTATTTGCTTATGATTCATCTATGAGTACTTTCGAACTATAGTAGTTGCCGTATGAACAACAAAGCCTACAACGTTTCCTGTCTGTGTGCCAGCCAGAATTTGGCAATGAGAGGGCTGGAGGGTTGAGCACTGGCAAGTAAGTGCTTTAGCACGGAAGTAGTACACCTCTGCTCACGGTTCATTGTCCGGAAAAATCACATGGCTACTCCTAACTTCCAGGGAGCAGCCAAGTAGATCCACCACACACTCAGAAGTAGAGAAGGAGGGACTGGTGAACATCAGCAGTGCCTAAAGGATCTCTGTGAGGCCCTTCCACAGGTACCAGGCTGTCAGGCAATGAGGATGGACTTATTTTCCCTTGAAAGTAAAAGTGAAGTCGCTCAGTTGTGTCCGACTCTTTGCGACCCCATGGACTGTAGCCTACCAGGCTTCTCCGTCCATGGGATTTTCCAGGCAAGAATACTGGAGTGGGTTAACATTTCCTTCTCCAGGGGAGCTTCCTGACCCAGGGATCGAACACTGGGTCTCCCGCATTGGAGGCAGGCGCTTTAACCTCTGAGCCACCAGGGAAGCCCTAAATCCCAGAGTCAAAGAGGGACTATAAATGGATCAGGGCTCAGCAAAATGGAGAGAAAAATTGGAGAGGTCTGGAGTTTACAGTGAGATGCTACTTGAGGTTGCAGAAGTTTTCAGAAATACAGGAAGCCAGGATACATTGAGGAAGGAGGAAAAAAAGGGAAAGCAAGTCCTGGAAGGGAAGTGTTTGTTTAAAATAAAGTCCTTGGTTGGTATTGTTTTGTTTTTCTCAAGTTTTGTGGTAACAGGTACCTTCGTCCTTTGGGAACACAGGGCATCTTGGGGCAGATGATGGATATTCGCTATTTCCTGACCCCAAGAGCCCATGCCACATAGATCACTTTCTGGACCAGGCAGGGTGCTGTTAATAAACACAGGGCAGCTTTCCACATAAAGAGGAAGGAAGTTTCTACTGAGAATGAGAACTCTGGGTTGTACACAACAGAATTGGGAAACTACCAGAACGTGCCTTTGTCACCAGCAATACCCATGTCCATCAAGCCCTGGACATTGAGAGCAGCCAGAGGAAATCCTATGACCTGTCCTTGGGGAGCTGCCAGACCAGAGGTGTGCTACTGACCAGGCTGTGCACAGAGTCCAGTCATCAAACAGGATTGTGTAAGGAGTCAGGATTTCTGTCTAGACCTGAAAGCTCTTAAAGACCACAGGCATTACCAAAGTGTCTATAGGAGAGAAGTTTAAAGCCAAGAAAGACCTTGGAGGGGTATCAAAGGGCTTGTTGAAAATGGTCCTAATTTAGATAAGAAGAAGAGGTAGAAGGAAGTGGGATGAGGAAGGTAGGTTAAATTTACAGGGACTTCCCTGGTGGTCCAGTGGCTAAGACTCCATGCTCCCGATGCAGGGGGCACCGGTTCAGTCCCTGGTCAGGAAACTAGATCCGACATGCTGTAACTAAAGATCTCACGTGCCACAATTATGACCTGGCTGACCTGGCACAGCCAAATCAATCAGTAAATATTAAAAAAAACTTGGAGAGGCAAAGTGAAGGTGAGGTGGAGCCGTCCTCGTGTGTTGCCCTTTTCCACTGGTGGCCCTACAGAGAGAACCACTCCGCTGGCTTGGTGACCAGCAGGCCTCGTAAATGGACAGGTTTTCCTCATGGAAGCTGGTAGGACCGGTAATCTGCGGGGAAGACCTGGGGCTTTAGGCTCAGGTGAATCTCAGGCAGGTTCCTGCCCCCTCACCCGGTTGAGTGAGTTTCAGGGTCCTCAGCTGGGAAATGGGAACAATAACCATACTTATCGCTTCAGGGTTGTTTTGAAGATTAAATGAGATAACACATTCAGAATTGCTTGGATGGAGTCATTGTTCAAAATCGATTATTCTTTGTAAGTATTTAGCAAGTCATTTATTGAATGACTCACATACAGGAAACGGGCTTCCCAGGTGGCTCAGTAATATAGCATCTGCCTGCCAATGCAGGAGAAGCAAGAGATTTAGGTTCAATCCTTGAGTCTGGAAGATACCTTTGAGTAGGAAATGGTAACCCACTCCAGTATTCTTGCCTAGGAAATTCCATGGATAGAGGAGCCTGGCGGGCTACAGTCCATGGGGTCGCAGAGTCAGACACGATTGAGCAGGAACGCACATGTGGGAGACCATGCGCCCAGTCCTTCTGCAGGATTCAGAGAAATCTAAGACGGTGAGGGAGGGGGCGGGTGCTGGCAAACTGGCTCTGGGGTGTGGGGCAAGCGCTGGTTTGCAGCTTTTGGTGATTTCTGTGGTTTAAATAGTTCCATCATGGCCAATTTCAAGCTACTGGCAGTTTGGCAACTGGCTGGCAAAATTCCAAATAATCCGCTCTAGACAGCAGGCCCCCAACCCAATGCGCTTTCTCTGTAGTTAGCAGATGATACACCAGTGAAAAATTAACAGTAGTGCCTGACAGATACACAGCCCAGTCCATAGATGGCCGATCGGGTCCTGTTTTCAGAGGGCCTTTGAGGGTCCTGTTTTCAGGGTACAAGCAGGGTTTACTGAGATGCAGAGGGAGAAAAGGGCTCAGGGATAAAATATCCATCTTGTGTAAGGTAATAGGGAGCCACTGAAGGTACATGAGCAGGAGTATATGATGATGATAGCTGCATATCAGTAAAGTTAAGCTGGGAGGGATTTTTAGAATGGATGAGAAGAGAGAGGAGTGAGAGGCAGGAAAACCAGAGGGGAAGCTAATGAAATCACTAGATCTCTTTTCATACACAGATTGCATCTTGGACTAGGGAAGATAACAGTACACAGTGAAGCAATATAACAAACATCCACTTCGTGGAACACAATAGCCATCTGAGGCTTCCAGCAATTAACCCTGAGAACCACGGTGGTGAGTAGCATCTCTGTCTATTACTCTGTCAGGCTCAACACACAATCTTTGAAGAACCCCTGATGAAGATAGTAGGTGTCACTTAAATGAATAAGCAATTAGCTCAGGAGTAAATGTGTCTTGTAAATGAAGTCGGGCTTCCCAGGTGGCTCGGTGGTAAAGAAGCCACCTGCCAGTGAAGGAGATGTGGGTTCAATCCTGAATTGAGAAGATCCCCTGGAGAAGGAAATGGCAACCCAGTATTCTTACCTGGGAAGCTCCATGGAGAGAGGAGCCTGGTGGGCTACAATTCAGGGCGCTGCAAAGAGCCAGACATGACTAAGCATACACACACACACACGCACACACACACACACACACACACACACAGTCACAGAACTGGTCGATGATCAAACTTTAGCGAAGAGCTGGCTCATTGGAAAAAACCCTGATGCTGGGAAAGATTGAGGGCAAAAGGAAAAGAGGGCGACAGAGGATGAGATGGTTGGATGGTATCACTGATTCAGTGGACATGAGTTTGAGCAAACTCCAGGAGATAGTGAAGAACAAGGAAGCCTGGTGTGCTGCAGTTCATGAGGTTGCAAGGAGTCAGACATGACTTAGCACCTGAACAACAGCAACAGACTTTAGCAGGGAAGCACCTTGAATGTGTATGTGACACTTTTAACCTGTTTGCTTAGAATCTGATCTAGCCCTCAGGGGTGATCCTCAACCCTCTTTTCTCATCTACCCTTTGGTTTCCATGCCTGGGAGGAGGTGAATGGCCCATGTGACCTCAGCTCCAGTTTCAGGGGGGTAGAGGGAGGGTGTAGGGAGACGACTGCTCCCTGTTTGAGCTCAGCTCAGTACTGGGTAACTTCCGTGGGAGGGTGGTGTACCCAGTGTTGGGCCTGGCATCCCAACAGGTGAACCTGTATTCACGCTGATTTGCCCTCTTCTCCTGGCACTAGAAGTCAACCTACCCTGTGAATAAAGACACCAAACCAGCAATTCGGTTTTCCCACAGCGAGGCCCGGAGCACGGAGCCTGGGATCCCTGAGTTCTGAGCCAGGCAGCCACTGGCCTGACCTTGGGCAAGTCCCTTGCCTTCCCCAGGCTAGAGCTACATCCGACCTGTCAGGTGAGAGGCCCTGGATTACATATCCTTCCGGCTTCTTCTAGACCTGACTCTCCAGCCAGCACTTGGTGTTGCCAAGAAACCCCAGGAGAAGGAAGAGAATTTGTTCTCAGCTTCTCCCTTTGATTTTCTAAGTAACTGCAGTTGAGCATAGAGGTGTGGAGGCTGTCAGCGCTGCCTCTTCCACATTCTGGTTTCTCTGGCTAGCAGGGGACAGATGCTGGGCTTTTTGCCCGCCTGGAGTGTTTCCCCCAGAGGAGGCAGAGCAGGCAGCGGATCCAAAGTGGGCTGAAACGTTAGTGGCACCTCCTTTAGCATAGATTTCATCACGTAGCATGTGCAGCCCCAGATGGGGCTGAGCTCAAAAGCAAAAGGACAGGGAAGTGAAGCCAGAAGCGAATGTACCGAAACAAGCTTAAGGGCTCCGGTGTTTCACAGAAACAGCCTGGGACTAAGCTAAAGCAAAATAGAAGGAACTCTCCTGATTTCTTTAAATGAGTGCTTGAATGAGATTAATGTCCCAGGTCTCTCCTTTCTCCAGAGGCCCAGGGAAGCAGGGCTGGAGGCAGGGTGAGGTGCCTTGCGGACACTGAGTGGCAACTTCAAGGTGACACCCTGGGCACCTCACTCTCCCCACCCAAGCCAGACCGGGCGAGTGTCAACATTGTCTTTCATTTCAATATCAACTTGAAAAAATAGATTAAGAAGCTACAAACCCAACTGGAGTCTAAACAGTTGCCCTTTGTTAGAGGCACGCAGCTGAGCAGGAAATTAACAATGAGGAATTCACACTTGGCAAGACACAAAAATATGAAAGGCCGATGGCTGATTTCCTAGTGGGCAAGGTTATCTTCCTCAACAGAGAGCTTTCGGTTGTCGGAGGAACAGTTTGCTGGGTCCTAAAACATTTAGGATCAGGCCCCTGTGTCAGCATCAGCCTGGCGTGCCCATCTGGAGCAGGATGTGAAATTCTCTGCTTGTGGTTTTAGCTTGACTCCACTGAAGCCAAGGGCCAAGGACTGAGAGAGAGAGATGAGGGGCTATGCGTTGAGTTTGGGCCCCTTGTTTGTTTGCTTTTTAATTTGGCTGCTCTAAAACTTCATCTCGGTACACAGGATCTTCGATCTTCGTTGTGGCACAGGTTCGGGGCGGCAGCGGTTGGGGGGGGGGTGTCTTTGCTTTAGTTGTTGTGTGAGAGCTCTTTAGTTGTGACATGTAGGATCTTAGCCCCCTGACGATGGAACCCGAGCTCCCTGCATTGGGAGCATGGAGTCTTAGCCACTGGACCACCAGGGAAGTCCCTGGGGCCCATGTTTTGGATACTCAGGATAGCCAGAGTTCTAACTTTCCTGTTGCCCAGCCCAGGCAGAAGGGTAAGGCAAAGAGGCAAGAAAGAGCCTGTCATAGCTCCTTCAGGTCCCTGAGGCATGCCCCCCACACCCTGGCTCTGCTGCCTTGGGAACTCTGTGCTACCATTGGGACAGCATCTACCAGCTCTTCACCGGCATGTTCTCTCTCTCCCTCCTGATAGGGCATCTGTGAGAATCTTTGAAATTAGTGGGTGTGTCACAAAAGGTGGAAAATGCATGACGGGGCTGAAACCAGGACAGCCAAAACGAATAAAATTAAAGGCTCAAGGGGACTAGCTGACCTAGAAATTACTCGTCCCTCTGTTCCCCTCCCCGCAGGCTTCTCCTTTCTCCCTTAGACCCAAGGTGGAGAAGGCGGGCTAGGACCTGATAAAAATACACAGGCTTGTTACCTCCCTGCCTTCCTTGGATGATTCCAGGAAACCCCTGAGACCTTTAAGCGCTGGCTTCTCTCCTAGGGTTCTCTTGAGGGCTGCACCCACATAGGCTTAGAAATGCCTTGAGGCTATTTACACAAAGGATGTGTGGTATTTGCATGTAATTTCCCTAAGCGATCTGAGCCATCTCTCCCCAGACCATTTGTTCAAGTTAAAAGTATTTTTATGACTCTCTTGATGGCTCTCACTTCTGGATTTTTTCCTCTTGTCTGTGCCATCTTCTCCCTCAGGACCTCTCCTTGGCCCATATCTCTAGCAAGGCGAGTCCGGAGGCACCAAGCAAGGACCTGGGAGGAATGCAGGTCTTTCAAGGGTTTGCTTATCTCGCCTGCACCCTGAGCACCGGGGGAGGTTCTTTTTTCCAAAACGGTAACACTGTGTGATTGCATTGTAGACCCTGGGACTCTAACGTAACTCACAGAAAATCTCTTTGATCTGGAATTTTCTCTGAACTACCGGCATCCCTTTCTCTTCTGCCTCCTGACCCTAGTCAGCCCATTACCATTATCACTTCTTCTTTCTTTTTTAAGTCTTAACTCTTTTTGTTTTTTGGTTCTGCTGGGTCTTGGCTGCTTCGAGTGTGCTTTCTCTGATTGCAGTGAGCGGGGCTCGTCTCTGGTTGAGATGCTTGGTCTTCTTATTGCAGTGGCTTCTCTTATTGTGGAACACAGGCTCCAGGTGTACAAGTTTCAGTAGCTGTGGCATATAGGCTCAGTGGTTGTGGCTTGGGGGTGGACTTAGTTGCTCTGGGATCTGCCCAGACTAGGGATCAAACCCACGTCCCCTGCATTGGCAGGTGGATTCTTCGTCACTGTACCACCAGTGAAGTCCTGATCACTTCTTTTTTTAACCTGAGTCTTGATTCACTAATGGCTTCTTTGTAATAGACAGTAAGGATTGGAGGAAGAACAAAGTTATAAGCTTGGGGAGTGTTATCCAAGATAGGGAACAGGGCTTCCCTGGTGGCTCAGTGGTTAAAAAAAAAAAATCTGCCTGCCAATGCAGGAGACACGGTTTCCATCCGTGATCCAGGAAGATCCCACATGGCTCAGAGCATCTAAGCCCATGCGCCAGTTATTCAGCCTGTGCTCTAGAGCCAGGGAGCTGCAGCTACTGAGCCCACGTGCCCTAATGAACCACGTGCCCTAAAGCCTGCGCTCCACAGCAAGAAGCGCCACTGCAGCCTGAGAACCTATGCACTGCAGCGAGAGAGTAGCCCCCGCTTGCCTCCACTAGAAAAAAGTCTTAATGCAGCAATGAAGACCCAGCACAGCCAAAAATGAACACATGCAAATAAAATTATATTTATATATGAAAAGACAGGGAACAAACCCACTTCCCGAGATCAGAGGCTGAGATGGAAGAAGAACAGATCGTTGCAAAAAACAGGAACAGAGCTGCCTGACAGCTACATCGTGCCTCCCTCTGGCCGCAGATGTGGGTAAATCCGCTCAGGGATGGTGCCCCCTTTCCAATGGCCAAGGGCAGGAAGGACAAAGACTTCTTTGATAATAAGATTATAAGGCATTTTACTCTGTGATGTGCTAAAGGCTTTCTGCTTTGAGGCCATACTGATTCTTCGTGACTTGTATTTTATCTTTACCCAGTAATTACAAGGTAGGCCCTGTGTGTGATGAAAAGGGTAGCTGGTAGTCATTGGTTCCCTTCCAAAGATATGTCTAAAAGCCTTCTAGTGGTGAGGGTCAAGGGTTGGAGGGAGGGCTCTGAACTCTGTCACGGAGCCCTGGTGCTTGGGAGAAGCTTCCATCTGCTGGCCTGGGCCAGGGACTTGCCTGCTCCTCGGCATCAGTCAAAAAAAAAAAAAAAGACAAATATGTGTTCCTGCCATCCTGGGGACAACCAAGGCAATTGGGTGATGATATGTTTGTCACCAGGTCTGCAACTGAGAAGAGGACAATTAAAAGTACAAAAGAGGAAACTCCCTGGCAGTCCAGTGGTTGGGAATCGGCCTTCCAGTGTTGGGGGATGCCGGGTTCGATCCCTCGTCAGAGAACTAGGATCCCACATGCCCACCAGTCAACTAAGCCCTCTCTAGACAACTGCTGAGCCCGTGCACAGCACAAATGAGACTCCAGGCAGTCCAGGCAGCCAAGTAAATAAATAGATGAATAAAAAAACTAGTACAAAAGGTAATCAGGAAAGAGACTTTGTGAAATGGCTTTTACAAATCTAATCAAGGGAACCCAAGGGCCCAACAGTACACTGAATGTTGCTGAAACATTGCTGACATCGTGTTCTAGCAGTCGAAGTTTTTGCTAATCAGTCTACCCTCTCATCAGACCCACACCAAAAAGAAAAGGCTTAAAACACACATGTCTGTAATTAAGCTCTGGAGTGGTGTCTTCTGTCTGTCCCAGTGACCCACTGTGGGTGTGTGTTCTCATTCAGAGAAGCCCTTCTCCACCTGTCATCCCACCTTGACTCTCCTTGCTCGCAAAGTTTCCAAAAGGCATGATCCGAGCTTGACTGTCTCGATCTACTCTGAGTTGAGGGTCTCCTAACTTCAGGGCTACATGAGCTGCAGAAGGGACACATAAACAGAGAATGTGTACAGAATTCTGCTCTTTGAAAGGAGCTAAATGAGAGGGTTAGAAGTACAAGTGGAAGCAGTGTCAGATTTTGTTTTCTTGGGCTCCAAATCACTGCCGATGGTGACTGCAGCCATGAAATTAAAAGATGCTTGCTCCTTGGAAAGCTATGACTAACCCAGACAGTGTCTTAAAAAGCAGAGATATCACTTGGCAGACAAAGGTCTGTCTAGACAAAGCTATGGTTTTTCCAGTAGTCAGATATGGATGTGACAGTTGGGCCATAAAGAAGGCCGAGTGCAGAATTGATGCTTTTGCGCTGTGGTGTTGGAGAAGACTCTTGAGAGTCCCTTGGACTGCAAGGAGATCAAACCAGTCAATCCCAAAGGAGATCAACCCTGAATATTCATTGGAAGGACTGTTGCTGAAGCTGACGCTCCAATACTTTGGCCACCTGATGCGAAGAGCCGACACGTCGGAAAAGACCCTGGTCCTGGGAAAGATTGAAGGCAAAAGGAAGAAAGAGCGATATGAATGGGATGGTTGGATGGCACCACCAACTCAATGGACGTGAGTCTGAGCAAACTCTGGGAGACAGTGGAGGACAGAGGAGCCGGGCGTGCTGCAGTCCATGGGGTCGGACACGCCTTAGAGACTGAGCAACGACGAATCTCCCTGGCCCGGGGAGTCCCGTTGAGGCTACGGCGCTGGGGGTAGGGGGAACACACCCGAGGTTCCTCGGCTGGGGCGGGCGGGCTAGCGGCACCCCTCTGCAGGGCACCCCTCTGCGGGGTTTCTGACCATTGGTTTTGGGATGCTGAGGGGTGGGGCTGGAGAAGGCATCCTCCCGGCCGGGAAGCCGCGTGCGCCCTTCGGATGCTGGGGACAATGGTGAGCGAACTCCTGGGCCTCGACCTGGCGCGCGCGGGGAGACGGCGGCTCCCGCGCGGCCACCTGAGCGGGGTCAGCTGGCTCCGCGGGGGCGACGCGCCCCCGGCCCCTCCAGCCCGCGCTGGGCCGCGAGCCCCGAGCCGGCCGGACGCGCCCGGCGGCCGCTCCGCCGAGTGCCGCCGCCCATTGGCTGGCACGGCGCGGCCCGCTCCCGCCCCGCCCCGCCATTGGCCGCGG